>SZWC01000309.1:227716-357749 GCA_023375785.1 Penium margaritaceum | reverse complement strand
CGTCTATGTGCGGGAGGACAAACGTGGCTTGCTACTTGTGGCGTTGTACGTGGATGATCTTATCATGTTTTCTTCCACGCAGGAGGCCCTCATGGACCTCAAGAAAAATCTGGCCAGCAGATTTAAGATGAAGGACATGAGACCTCTCGAATACTACCTCCGGATTGCTGTTCACCGCAACCGCAAAGCAGGCACCATCGAGCTCAACCAGACCAAGTACATCATGGACATCTTGAAGCGCTACAACATGGAGGACTGCAAGCCCGTCAGCACCCCCATGCCCTCCGACTGCAAGCTCTCCTCCTCCATGTCACCAAGCAACGAGGCAGACCGGCGGGAGATGCAAAACATTNATGTATGCAATGGTGGGAACACGACCTGACATTGCTTTTGCAGTGGGTCAGGTGAGCAGGTTTGTGGCCAACCCTGGGCCAGAACATTGGCAAGTCGTGAAGCGGATTTTTTGCTACCTCAAAAAGACTCGGCACGTCGGACTTCGGTTTGGAGGTCTAGAAGGATCAGACTTGCTGCGGCTGACAGGCTACACTGACGCAGACTGGGGAGGACGGATTGATGACAGGAAGTCCACCTGAGGGTTTTTCTGTCTTCTCAACGGTGGTGCGGTCTCGTGGGCAAGCAGGAAGCAGGACTGCATCTCGCTTTCTACTACTGAGGCGGAGTTCATTGCACTCTCCGAAGTGTGCAAGGAAACACAGTGGCTTCGCAGTTTGCTTGATGATATCAGGGCATCACAAGAGGAAGCAACGGTCATCTGCATCGACAACCAAAGTGCCATGGCTATGGCAGAGGACGACATGATCTCCCGGCATACAAAGCACATCGATATTCGGTACCACTACTCACGTGACCTTATTGCCAAGGGTGTCATGGAACTGGAGCACGTCGCAACCAAGAAAATGCTTGCGGACGTCTTGACAAAGCCGCTAGACAGCGACTTGCATGTTGTAGGAGCTCGAGGAGTCGGCATGGTGGATGCAAGAGATGAGAACTAACGACCAAGAAAACTGACATGCACAAACACAACCTAGAGCTACAGGTTCATGCCAAAGAAAACTACCATAGCAGGTGGCCTACGGTGCAAGGGAGAGACTATTGTTCTTCTATGCCCCATGGCCACTGCTATGGCTTGATGGACACGTTGGGCATGCACTGCTCCCTTGGAGTAAGTCCCCCAAACCTTGTTTGTGGTGCAAGTCCAAGCGAGACATCAGAAGTGTAGCGCAACAGATAGCATGTTGGACTTAGGGACAACAGGTCCTGTGATCAAGCCTTGATGTGTGTAGGAGGTTTTTTGACCTTCTAGCACAGGGGAAGTTTCTTAGACATTTCTCCATACATGAGGAGAGTGCGCCACTTGGCGGTCAGTGGATGCGCCAATTGGCGGACTGGTGAGGTGGTGTGGAGTGACCACCCCAAAAGTGTCACTACCCACACACCTTAGAAGCCAGGCCTAGGATTATATATACCAGGCTCATTCCTCATTCTAATTACACAATCTGGCCTTAGATGCTCCGCACAGAGTTGTCCAACTAAGGAACAGTATAAAGAAGATACTGGTTGGTCTAAGCCCGAAGAGTTAGTCTTTGACTAGCACCTCGCGCGAAAGTGACCAAGTGTTAAGTGGACACAGTTGCTAGCAAGTGATTGCCTAGGAACTGCTCAGTGTGGAACCGTGATCCCGAGGGTGATATCTTCTCCTAGCTGAAATGCTAGGAGCGGATGGCAGGTGCTATTGTGTCGACCCTGTTTTCTAGTCTGTTCTCCTCAGGCCGGTTGACACATATAGAGCTAGATCTTGGGCAAGTCAGCCCTCTCACAAGCTACATCACTTAGCCATGGAGGCTGAGGCTCAAATACTAGAGTCCACAATCTCACACAAGAGAGGAAATCAGCCTAGCAATCAGGCTCACCAGGCACACACGACCTAGAGAGCTAGAGAATGCTCTCATGGCTCCCTCTCTCCTCCAGATCCAACGATAATGACACTTGCCGTCCGCTCCTAGTATAGGAATCAAGAGGAGATATCACCCTCAGGATCTCGGTTCCACTCTGAGAAGTTCATAGGAATCTATTCTTTGCACTATGTCCTTAACACATGGTAACTTTCGCGCAAGGAGCTAACTCCTGGGGCTTACACCAACCAATGCTTCTTTAGTGTTTGCTTCTCATAGACAACTCTATGAGGAGTCTCAAAGGTAAGAACTGTAATCAATGACAGGAAACAAATAAGTACTTATAGTCTTATAGCCAGCCTCTAGTCTAGGCGCACACGGGCTCCTTGGATGAGCCACTTTGGAGGCAATCTAGATTGCATCATCCCCCTTGTCTACATGGCACTCCCTATGACCGCCAAATGGCACCAGCCACCAAGAAGGACCTTGGAATATTCTAAGATGTCTATTAGAATCTTCTAGTCCTCCTTTTGGTCACAAAGAAAATTAGTCATTAGGTTGGGATTTGACCCCTCTCGCTCTAGAGATTAACTCTGGAACATCTGAACCACAAGGAGTTTTCCTATGTAGTGTTTGATGGATATACTACCAAGTTTTGAACAAGGGCACTTGCTCCAAAGGAGCACTGCATGCCTTGTCTATCTGGATTAGACATAGAAGACTTACTCCAAGGAAGTATTGCATGCCTAAACCGTCTTGTTCTATTCCTAATGTCAGCTATGGACAAGGGGCATATCAGGTCAACAAACTCTCCCT
This sequence comes from Penium margaritaceum, assembly GCA_023375785.1. Lineage (NCBI taxonomy): Eukaryota > Viridiplantae > Streptophyta > Zygnematophyceae > Desmidiales > Peniaceae > Penium > Penium margaritaceum. Next base: position 355,020 of record SZWC01000309.1, on the reverse strand, counting down.
CGCACCTCCGTCCATTTGTATTGACCATACCGATACCTCGGGTACCTGCAGAATGCAATTCACTATCAAGCGACTTGGTCATGCAATTTGCGAGCATCTTCTTGGTCTCCATGTATTCCGGGTCCACAATCTCCTTTGCGACCAGGTCTCGTGAGTAGTAGTACCTGATGTCGATGTGCTTGGTCCGCCGGGAGATGACATCAGCCTATGCCATTTTTATGACATTCGTGTTGTTGATGCGGACCTTCGTTGCTTGTCTACGGCATTTTCATTTCAGCAAGTAAATTGCGTAGCCACTTGGTCTCCTTGCATGCTTAAGACAGAGCGATGTACTCTGCCTTAATACTACAGAGTGAGATACAGTCGTGCTTTGTGCATGCCCCAGAGACTGTACCACCGTTCTAGAGGCACACGAAGCACATGGTGGACTTTCTGTCATCGATTCTTCCTCCCAAGTTGGCGTCCGTATAGCACACAAGCCGCAACGAGTCAGATCCCACTTGGCCTCCAAAACAGAGTCCCATGTCTCGTGTCTTCTGTACATAACGCATGATGCGTTTGACTACTTGCCAGTCAAGTACACTATGCGCTAAAAACCTAGTCACTTATCCCACATCATAATAGATACAAGGGTGTGTTCCTAACCATGGCATACATGAGGCTACCAACAACAGAGTAGTAGAGCATTTTCTCCATCTCATGCCGTTCTGCTTCCATGTTAGTACGCATGGAGGAGGAGAGCTTTATATCTGTTGTCATGGGTGTGCTATTGGGCTTGTAGTCCTCCATGTTGTACACTTGAGGACCTCCATGATGTACTTGGTCTGGTTAAGCTCGATGGTGCCTGCTGCTCGATTACGGTGGATGGCTATCCCAAGGTAGAACTTGAGCGTACCCATGTCCTTTGTCTTGAACCTGTTGGTGAGATCTGTTTTCAGCTTGTTCAACAGCTCGACTGACAATGAAAAGGTCATCCACGTACAGTGCAACCAGAATCAAACCTGGCTCATCCTCTTGCACATAGACACTTGCATCATTCTGGAAATGCGTGAAGGTGAGCCTATACATGAAGCCGCCCATCTCCTTATAACACTACTTTGGGGCTTGTTTCAGCCCGTAGAGTACTTTGACCACTTTGCAAACCTTGCTCGGGAGCTTTCACTCCCTCGGGCATTTCCATCATCACTTCTTTGTCTAACTCTGTGTAGAGGAAAGCTGTTTTGACATCCATCTGGTGGAATTCTAGATCTTTGGCTGGAGCAATGTCGAACATGAAGCTGGTGGAGGCAAAGGTGACAACAGACGCGAAGGTCCCCTCGTACTCTGAGCCTGCACGCTGGAAAAATCCCTTTTGCCACAACTTTTGTCTGGTACTTATCAATAATACCATACTGCTTGAACGTTTTCCGGAGTACCAACTTTGACCCCACCACGTGCGTGTTTGGAGGCCTATACACCAGAATCCACATTCAATTATTTTCGATGAATGCGTGTTCGCTATCCACTACCTCCTTCAACTTGGCCGCATCTGGCATGTTCATAACCTCTGCTACAGTCACAGGATCTTCTTGAGCCAAGCATGACCAGCTAAGTCCGGTCCATTCCACACTCTCAGCATCGAACTTGGGCGAAGGTTTCTTTTGGCGTGTACTACGCTAGAGTATTGGTAGTGGTGCTTCAAGGCTGAATTGCTTCTGTTGCTCCTGCGCTGCCGATGATCCGTTGTTTAACGAAGAGCACCGGCCTTAGAGTTTAACTCAGAGGCCTTGAATGACTCAGACTCAGTGTCAGAGTTCATCGTTATGTTAGCCTGCACAGCCACTCTCCCCATAGTACCATCCTTCACTGGCGCCATCTGCCACTTCTCACGGGCCTGATCACCAGACTCGAGCAACACAACCCAATCTCCTGATTTGGGAGCATGGACAGGATCAAGCGACTCTCCCTTGCTGAGCGTCCTTTATTCAAACTCGACATCTCGGCTCCTCATGAGCTTTCCAGCCGCTTGGTCCCACAGCCTGTACGCCTTGTGTGTAGTGTAGTATCCCATCATTATACACTTGCGAGCACTTGCATCCAGCTTGTCACATCCTTCCCTTGCTTGGACATTTGTCACGTACCTGCTCACTTGGTCCACTACCTAGGCCAGGTCCGGTCGAGTCACCATCATGGCGTACATGAGACCGCCCACCTCCGATTGGTAGGACACCTTGCCATATCCTCCCGCTCTTCTTTTGTTTGCGGTGCCATTGCCGCACTTGGTTCACATGTCCTACAGGCCAGACTTCCAACTGGTTTCCAGTCCATGCCGTACTACTTCAGTACCTTAGACATGTATTTTTCCTGCCTTAGTACATTTCCTTCGGTTCCACATAATGCTTATCTTGAGGTAGTATTCTAGCTCCCCCATGTCCAATATCTGGAATCTACTACTCAGTTACTCTTTCAACCGTTGTAGACTGGGCAAATCCGTTGAGGAAAACATCAGGTTACTCACGTAGAGTAAAACAATATGATGGAGCTACTCAGTACACTGTACGTATACGCTATGATCCACCTCACAATGCGTGAAGTCGAGTTGTACCATAAAGGTTTATGGTACAACTGTCCATCAATTGGTACCTGTATCTCGGTGATTGTTTTAGCCCGTACAAGGATTTCCACAGCTTACTCACCTTGCCCTCCGGTGCGTCCACTCCATCACGAACCGCTATGTAGATGTCTTTGTCTATGATGCTATTGAAGGTGTTGTCTTTACGTCCATTTATAAGAGCTCCATGTCCTTTGTAGCTACCACTATAAGGATTACCCGGATGCTTGTGAACTTGGCAACGTTAGTGAATGCTTCATCCTAGTACTCGTCCTTACGTTGTACATACCCCTTTGGCACCAGCCGTACCTTGTATTTGTCAACCATTCCATCCTTGAGGATATTGGTCTTAAAGACCCAATGAGAACGATGACCTCGGTATCTTTCGGCCTGTCAACCGTCTCCCATGTGCCATTTTGCGTAATGCATGCCAGTCCCTTTTTGATATCTATATCACATTAATCCCATTTGGGTCGTGCAAGCGCCTTTTGTACATTAGTCGGTTCTTTTGATGTAGCTTGCATGCACGCAGTCATGCTGATCCATCCATCGGTGCTTGCGTTGAAATACTTCCCCGTTTTCCACAGCCTTTCACTTCAGTACGGCAGTTTTAGTGGTGCATCATTGCTTTACTATGATCCTTCTATCTCACTACGCCCGAGTGAATCATCAACCGGACGGCTCCTCGAGGATCTCTTCCACTACGGCACAACATCCCCCATATAAACGGCGCATTCGGTGAATTTTCCACCGACATCCGATGCACACTTTACCGAATGTGCGCGTCTTGGCAACCTTGGTATCTCATCCGTTGTATCCTTCCGGTGGATTTCATCACGAGCTTGATGTCAACCGGCCTGTGGCAAAGGACTAGAAACTACTCGATGCCTGCTTCGATTGTCAATCGGACTTCACCATTGGAAACATCAGGCAACAATCTCCCACTTTGTCGTAGTTAGAGTGGGCCGAGTCCGCATGCCTTCATGCAGAAATGTTACTTCTCACGGATCATTGGCTTGGTGCAGAAATCAGTGACCTGCTTGCTGGTTGGAGTAAAATCTAGCTTGATAGCACCCTCCTGCTTCCTTGGCTCCAAAGCTGAGAAAGACGTACTCAGCTTCCGTGCTCGAGGTGGCCACGACCACCTGCCGCTTGCTACACCAGCTGATGGCCCCACCATTCATGAGGAGCACATGTCCAGATATGGACTTGCGGTCATCAGGGTTTGAAGTCCAATTTACGTCTGTGTAGCCGATGATGCTATTATCATTGTTGTTATAGGTGATGCCGAAGTTGACGGTTCCAACAAGGTAGTAGAAGATCTGCTTCACTGTCTTCTGGTGCTCATGTCCGGCATTTTCCATCTGCTGGCTCATAGTGCTCATAGCCTGTGCAAGGTACAGCCTGGTTGCCACCATCGGGTACATGAGACTGCAGACAGCGCTCTGGTACTTCTGCCGTTCAGCTGTATCCGCTCTATAGAAGGTCAAGAGGTACTATCAAGTCTCTAGCAGCATGCCGATGGGTTCAGCCTCTCTCATGCCGAGCCGTTGCAAGACATCCTTGAAATAGCGACTCTGCTACTGCAAGAGAGAGCGTGATCTATGGTCACGCATGATCTGGATACTAAGGAAGTATTTCGCCTCCTCCAGATCATAAATCTGGAAGCACTCCTACATGGCCTCCTTGAACTCTTGTAGTATAGACATGCTGTTGGAAAGGAGGAGCATGTCATCCACATAGACAAAAATAATGAGGATCTCATGCCCATGCTGCTTGCGTTAGATGCTGTAGTCACACTCGCTGCACTCGAACACCATGCATTGCAGCACCGCATCCAACTTCAGGTTCCAAGCACGCGACACTTGCTTGAGGCCGCACAACGACTTCTGCAGCTTGCAAACCACATGCTCTTGGCCATCCATGACGAATCCCTCCGGCTGCTCCATGTAGATTTCCTCTTCCAAGTCACCATTAAAGAATGTCGTCTTGATATCCATGTGGTGAATCTCGAAGTCCTCAGCTATTGCGTAAGAGAGGTGCATGCCAGCCTTGGCAACCAGCCTTGCCTTGTAATTTTCCAGGTTACCATCTGCTCCCCACTTCTTGAACACCCATTTTCACTTGATCACCTCACGTATAGGTGGACGCTCAGTAAGATTCCACGTGTCGTCGTCAAGCTGTGACTGTATCTTGTGCTGCACGACTTTCACCCAGTTTGGTGCATCAGGCGCAAACATGGCCTCCTTGTATGACATCGGCTCATCAGAGTCTGGTGCAACCGTGACATTCATCTATTCTGGAGTCTATAGCATCCAGTAATGGCCACGCTTACTAGGCGGGCAGCTGTCGTGATGCTTCTGGCACAACTGCTGCTGATGGTGGTGGTGCATCTCCTTCCTCTGCTTGTACTGATGAAGTCGTTGTATCTGCTGCATCAGACATGGGAGACTAGTGTGGTTCTCCCACTGTCACAGAAGAAAAAGGGTCAGGAGACACTAGGTCAAGAAGGTTATGAGCTCCCAGTGCCTCGTTAGCTGCTGGTTTTTTTTCCGCTTTGCATGTCATGGTGCCAATAACGTTGTTTTTGTTAAAGAAAAAATCCCTGGAGATAATGATGTGGCCTCTCGTGACGTGTGTCCATCTCGTAGAGGCGACAAGCCTTGCTTTCCATGTCATAGCCAATCATCAGCATCTGCATACTCTTTCCATCCCACTTCTGCCGATTCTCCTTTGGCACGTGCATGTGTGCTAAGCTACCACATGTGCAAAGATGAGCCACGATAGGGTTCTTACAGAACCACGCCTCGTACGTCATCATCAGCTCTAGGGCCTTTATTGGACTACGGTTCTTCATGTTGACCACAGTGCTCATCATTTTGGGCCATAAGTTGTAAGTGAGACAAGCTGTGTGTAGCATGGAGTGTGCCGACTCTAGAATGGTGCCTTTTGCACATTCTACTACACCATTCTCCTGCGACAAGTATGGCGCAGTACGCTGTGCCTTGATGCCAGCTGTCACGAGGTAGTCTTGAAAGTCCTTGCTCTAGTCCTCCCTGTTGAATACTTTTTCCCCTTGTCGAGTCTTATACGACGGATCAAGAATGCTCTGCTCCTTGTGGAGGTATGACCCCTGGATTTGTTGTAGGGTGACTCAACTATGCTGTGTCTTGTGTGAGATATGACTTGTGAGTACACCATGTAGGTGAGTGGTTAACTTGGCCATTTTGTTGATTTGGCCAAGTGAGAGGTCATGAGTTTGATCCTGGCTCCATGCACATCTTGGTTGTTTTGGAAGCTTCCAAGAAAGAAAGTCCGTTGCTTCTGGGAAGCAACACGGCTGATCAGTCACCTTGGCACAAGGATGCTTATGTGTCAAGCCCACAGCACAAGTCTCTTGGTGATGTGGCAAGGTCAAGCCAGTTCTCAGGAATGTTCTTTTGAGTTATAGGACTGGACAGCCAGCTATAAAAGGACTTGTCTTGCATGCTGATCAATTAACCCTTGCTTGATGCTCTCTTGTATATTGACGACTTGAGCTCTTCTTGAGATGTTATGCTAAGGCATTAGTACTCTTGAAGGTGAAGTGTATGCCTGATTAAGTTTGGGGTGCATGACACATGTCAACATAGGAAGAAGGCCTAAAAACCTTTGTGAGCTTTTCGGTTTCACGGCTTCTCTACCAGAGATGGTTAGCTTAGTAGCTAACAAAGGGTTATGGGCCCACTCCTCTGGTGAGGGAAGTTTCACGCATCCAACCGCTAAGGTCATAAGCAGTGAGAGCGCCTTCGCTCTCACCCAACTTATCTGTTTGCAAGGCAACATCAGCAGGAGGGGAATGCAACACATCTGCACCTTTCTACCTTGGGAGCTGAGATCAGCCTACATCAGCCTACATCAGCCTACATCTGCTTGCAACGGACAACGTTAATAGGGGAAGCACTTTTCTCTTCCCACCAACAGCCTATAGCGGCCTCAAACACAGGTTCATCGGCATCAACTACAGGTGCAGCAGCTGAAGTAGTTGTAGTTGTGGGGATGGCAGGGACAAGGGAACCAGGGAATCATTCGGCCATCCTCAAGATTGATGGAGATGGGTTTGCACTCTGGAAGTGGCAGTTTGAGATCATCATGGATGACGGAGATCTGCTAGAATATTTCAACAAAACTATCCCAGCACCAAGGGAGGAGGGTGCTGACCTCGAGGCATGGGTCAAGCTCAACAAGAAGGCTCTCGCCATTCTTGTGTCCTCCATACAACCCTCAGTCCTTTCACACATCAGCGGTTGTACAGTGGCAGCCGCGGCATACGCCAAACTCGTCAAGGTGTTTCAGTCCTCCTCACTTGCCCGCCGTTTCTTCATTCTACAAAACCTCATAAGGATGAGGCTAGGTGAAGGAGAGGATGTCTCCGCCTTTATGCAAAAGTTTGAGACGCTCTTACAACAAGCCACCGGCATGGTGTGGGACCTGAAGTTCGACATGCAGGCCATGATTTTTCTGATGACGCTGCCGGAAAGTTGGGGCCCCATGACAACGGTGATTGGAGGATGGACTGAAGATCTAGTTTCCTACACCACCGTCTCTGAGTATGTGCAGAATGAAGCCATGCGTCGTAGCAATAGTGAAGCAAACATGGCGGCTTCCGCAATACCTCATCCTCTAGGTACAAGGGAAACAATAGCACTAGCAACAGTGGAAGGGGTGCAAAGCGCCAAGGAAACTGCCACAACTGTGGCAAGGCCCGGACACTGGGCTCGAGAGTGCCGTGCACCCAAGAGAGAGGGAGGAGGGGACGAATGGCGAGGGAGAAATGGTGGGAAGGATTCCACAAGCTTGATGGCTGAGTGTGCCTCCAACAAAGGGAGGGCGATACTCAGGCCAGGAGCCTATGGCCTTGACTCGGGCACAAACGAGCACACCACCCGAGAAGAGAGACTTCATCTCTCTTGCTCCATGTAACAAGAACTTGAGAGTCGCCAACGGCAAGGTGGAGGCACCTGAGAGGATTGGTGACAAGCTGGTCACAGAGGGTGTCAACGGTGGAGTTTCTGACCGCAAGCTTGAGGGGGTGGTCCACTTGCCCTCCTTCACAGCCAACTTGCTCTTCGTCTCTAAAATAACTGATCATGGCATGACAGTGGTCTTTATAGAGAAGGAAGCGGCGATAGATCTCACCAAGGACATCAACATCTCCTTCTATGCCAAGAATGGTTTCGCACACGTTCCTCACGTTGATGGACTCTACGTCTTGAAGACCAAAACGACAACTTCAATGGCTGAATATTTGGTTGAGATTGATGATGAGGAGAGCAGCATTGCAGACTCAGATGGGGAAGGACATGTTGGAGCAGTGGAAGCAGTGGCAGCAGATGATTCGGCAACAAAACCGTAAGCAAATGCAGCCACCGAGGCTGTTCATTCTAGTCTGTGCACATCCTCCAAGAACCTGTGGCATAGGTGCTTTGCGCACGTGGCTCATCTCACATTGGAGCTCATGGGAGCAAGAGCTAATGCGTGGGATGGAGCTAGGTGATGGGGTGGAGGGAGCGGATATCATGTTTGAGCCATGCTTTCAAGGCAAGGCGAAAAGGAAACCATTCAAGCGCAATGGAACGCATGCTCTTGCACCTCTTGATCTCGTCCACTCTGACTTATGTGGTTCCCTTCGCATACCGTCGAATGGAGGCAACAGATATTTCTCCACATGCATCGACGACAATAGCCGCAAAGTCTGGATATACTCTCTAAAAAATAAAAGTGAGGTGAAGGAGAATCTGCAGGCCTTTGTCGCTATGGTTGAGCGACAGAGTGGAAAGAAGGTGAAGGCATTCAGGAAGGACAATAGGGGATAGTAAGAAGCTTGCAAGGAGTGGCTCAATACACAAGGAATTGAATACCAGAAAACTACGATCTACTCACCTCAAAGCAACGGCGTAGGTGAGAGGATGAACCAGACGCTCCTAGGCATGACAAGGTGCATGCTCTTTGACGCCAAGCTTCCTCCTAGGTTTTGGGCCGAAGCAGCACATACGGCTATCTACCTTGTGAACCTCACACCTACAGCAGTTTTGAAAAGGAGAGGCAAGAAGAAGCAGGCACAACAGTTGAAGACGCCTCAAGAAGCATGGTCGGACAGGAAGCCAGACGCCTCCCATCTCAAGGTGTTCGGTTGCACTGTGTTTGCCAAGGTCCAGGCCGGTGAGGGCCCTGGAAAGCTTGATGCAAGAGCACAAAAGTGCATTTTCATTGGTTCTGACACCGCCCAGAAAGCTTATCGATTATGGGACCAAGGAGCCAAGAAGGTCATCCACAGCAAAGATGTGGATTTCCACGAAACGTCTCTGAGTAAGGGAGAGCATCTCAAACTCAAGAACACCCCAGAACAAGGAGAGTGGCTCACTCTCCTAGAATAGGGAGATGAAACACCAGCACAATGGCATGGGATAGGTGCTGCAACAGGGAGATGAGTGCATGAAGATGACTCTGAGGAATCAGACTCTGATTCTGACGTATCCGGTCCTCTGAAACATGAGGAGGATGGCTCTCCCATCATCAACGACGAACCTGACCTCCAGCCTCCACATCAACAACACCAGCCAACAGGTTCAAGGAGCAGTTCACGCCTCAAAGTACCTCAGCAGCAGTACGACGCAGATAGGGGTGAATTGACAGGCTTCAACTATTCATTCTTGGTTCAAGAGGAGCCAACGTCTGTCGCAGAGGCACTCACTTGGCCTGATAAAGCAGAGTGGGACGAAGCAATTTGCATTGAACTCAACTCCATTTAAGAGAATGGGACCTGGGTTCTGGTGGACAGACCTGTCGGGGATCACGTTGTGGGGTCCAAGTGGGTGCGGAAAGTAAAAAAGGAAACATGATGGCACGATGATCAAGTACACGGCACAGGTGGTAGCAAAGGGGTTCTCACAATGGCTTGGCGCAGAGTACGATGAGACCTTTGCCCCAGTTGTGACGCTTGCCTCCATCCGTTCATTGCTTGCCATTGCTGCTGCCGAGAACATGGAGGTCCACCAGATGGATGTCAAGACAGTCTTCCTTTATGGCAAACTTGACAAGGAGGTATTGATGGAGGTTCCAGAGGGGGTTGTTGCTCCTGAGGGCAAGGTGTGCACATTGGTGAAGGCACTCTATGGCCTAAAACAAGCGCCAAGACTTTGGTACCAAGAGATGGACATGTTCATGGCCAAGGAGTCCTTCATGCTCTGCGACAATGACCCTAGCATGTACGTGCATGAGAGTGACAAAGGGACTATGTTGGTCGCCTTGTACGTTGATGACCTGATTCTATGCTCCTCTTCGACGTAGCTGCTAGACGATCTCAAGGGGCAGCTGAGTAGCATATTCAAGATGAAGGACATGGGTCCTCTTGACTTCTATCTTGGAATTGCAATCAAGCGCTTGAGAGCAGCAGGTACCATGAGCCTGAACCAGACAAAATACATTGACTCCATCCTCAAACGATACGACATGGCAGATTGCAAACATGCTAGCACACCCATGAGCTCGGAGTGCAAACTCTCCACCTCCATGTGCCGATCCAACAAAGCAGAGAAAACTGACATGCTGGGCATCCTATATCAGTCTGCAGTGGGCAATCTGATGTATGCCATGGTCGCCACCCGACCAGATATAGCCCATGGTGTTGGGCAGGTGAGCCGGTTTGTGGCCAATCTCGGTCCACTTGACTGGCAGGCCGTGAAGTGCATCATGCGCTACCTTCAGGGGATGCGGCACGTGGGCCTCCAGTTTGGAGGCATCGCTGGATCCGCATCACTCTGTCTCACGTGCTACACTGATGCTGACTGGGGAGGGAATATCGACGATAGAAAATCTACCTCCGGCTTTGTGTGTATGTTGAATGGAGGTGCAGTCAGTTGGGCAAGTCGCAAGTAGGAATGTCTCTTTGTCAACAGCTGAAGCCAAGTACATCGCCTTGGCTGAGGTGTGTAAAGAGATGTAGTGGCTACGAAGCTTGCTATCCGAGATGAAGGCACCACAGGCAACAGCGACAGTCATGAAGATTGACAACATGAGCGCCATTGACATGTCAAAGAACCCCTTCCTGTCCTGGCGCACAAAGCACATCGAGATCCGCTACCACTACTCTCGAGACTTGGTCTACAAGCAGACAGTGGAGCTCGAGTATGTCGGCACCAAGCTCAACGGGGCTGACATGCTTACAAAGCCAGTGGAGAAGGATCTCCACCAGGCCGGTAGGCAAGGTATCGGCATGGTCAACGCAAGTGATGAAGAATGATGATGAAAACTGACGCAAGGTGCAAGGGAGAGATTTGTTGAATATTTTTGCCCCTTGTTCAGTCTTGTACGACAAATCAGGAATGCTTTGCCCCTTGTGGAGGTATGACTCCTGGATTTGTTGTAGGGTGACTCAATTATGCTCTATCTTGTGTGATATATGACCTGTGAGTACACCATGTAGGTGAGTGGTTAACTTGGCCATTTTGTTGATTTGGCCAAGTGATAGGTCATGAGTTCGATCATAGCTCCATGCACATCTTGATTGTTTTGGAAGCTTCCAAGAAAGGAAGTCTGTTGCTTCTGGGAAGCAACATGGCTGATCAGTTACCTTGGCACAAGGATGCTTATGTGTCAAGCCCACAGCGCAAGTCTCTTGTTGATGTAGCAAGGTCAAGCCAGTTCTCAGGAATGTGCTTTTGAGTTCTTGGAATGGACAGCCAGCTATAAAAGGACGTTTCTTGCAGGCTGATCAATTAATCCTTGCTTGATTCTCTCTTGTGTATTGACGACTTGAGCTCTTCTTGAGATGTAAGGCTAAGGCATTAGTACTCTTGAAGGTGAATTGTATGCCTAATCATGTTTCGGGTGCATGACACATGTCAACAAAGGAAGAAGGCCTAAAGACCTTTGTGAGCTTTTTTGGTTTTGCGGCTTCTCTGCGAGAGGTGGTTAGCTCAGTAGCTAACACTCCCCACCATGGTCGCTACCTAGCGCCTCCATCTCTTGCCGGTCTGGTTCTCCACCATTACCTTGAACTCCTTGGACCTATGAAAACGCTTGTCGTCGGAAGCAAGGAAGTATACAGTAGTGTAACGACTGAAGTCATCAATAAATGTTAGGAAGTACCTAGAGCCTCCAAAGCTCTGAGTCTATATCCGCCCACATAAATCTATGTGGACCAGCTTACGTACGTCCTTTGCATGCTCTCCTGCTCCAGAGAATCCCTCGTATTGTTGCTTCCCCTCTAGACTGCCGATGTAAAACTATTGCTCAAAGTTGGTTCTGTTGGATAAGTCGCACACCATCTTCTTTTCTTAAAGCTTCTACAAGGTGGGCATCTTGATGTGGCCATAGCACGCATGCCGATGTGGCCATGACATCCATGCCAGATCTCACAATCTATTGCCTATACCACTGCTACAAGACTCTGCTCACATGCAATCTTAGTTTCTCCTAGCAGGCGGTACATGCCCCCTCCTTCACCGACATGGCCAACTCCTCTCTAGTGTCCTTGTTGAGGATGTAGCCACAGTCATTGTCAAAGACAACGCGCAGTCCTATGCTGGTGAGAGAGGAGACTGATAGAAGGTTGAATGCAGCATTAGGTACATAGAGCACGCCATGGAACACTCCCACTTCAATGCCACATGGGGTTTCCAACTACATCTCTACAATCCCAATCCCCTCAGCAGACACCACCAGATCATCACCCAAAGAAATCGGTCGGGGGGGAATAGGGAGCAGCTACGTAACCCACTCCTTCTGGTGCATCAGGCTCTTGGTGGACTCTGAGTCTTTGTACCATGACATGTCTGATTTTGACATGAAGAGGCGGTCGCACATTTCTTTGGCCATGTTCATATTGGCAAAGTGACGCACGCTGGTCTAATTCTACTGCTGTTGCTGATGCTGCTGTGACTGTTGTTGATGCTCTTGTGGAGATTTCTACTTTTCTTGCTCTATTGTTGTTCCTTCTGGTCCCTCTTACACTTGAACCACTCGTTTTTGTAGTATCCATCTTTTTGTTAGTAGTGTAATTTGCCCTTTTTCTTGCCTCTGTGCTACCTAGATCACGGCTACTACTACTAATGGCATGAGCTTGTGGTCACAAAATCTGCTTCACTGCTACGGTCGCCATTGTGCTTTTATGCATTGCAACACAATTCCACTTGCACTAGGTGTGTAAAGATGAATTTGATGTCGAGAGTTTGCTGGCATTCCAATATCTTTCGTACCTTGTTGTAGTTGGTTGGGAGTCCCCTCATTAAGAGGAGGATAAAGCAAGTCTCTTTCACAGGATTGCCGGCCACTCTGAGCTGCTTCGCCAGATCCTTTATCATGTTAAGGTATGCCTCCATCCCTTCACCATCTTGCATTTTCAGCGCCATCATCTTCTCCTTGAAAAGCATGAGGAATTCTGAGTCCGTGCTCACATGTGTTTTGCACAACGTGTCCCACTCCTCCTTTACAGTAGCCTTATCACACACGTATTGAAAATGTGGGTTGCAGATGATGTTGACAAGCAATCTGTCGGCCTGCCTGTTTTTCTTCTTCCACTCCTTATACGCCACTGGTGTGACTGCAAATGAACTTGCACCGGCTGCACCCTTGAGCGGCATCATCCCTGCAACCACCTGCGCTACGGTGATGCATGTTCCTTGTCGATCTAGAGCTGACTCTTTGTCGCTCACCACCTCCCACAGGCCCCTCTCCTCCAAAAGGAGGTGGGTACGGATATTCCAAACGGAAAGTTGGCGCGTCCCTCCAGCCTCTCCAAAGGCTGGGCTGTTGTCACAATGCGTGTTGCTGCCATTTTGAGAATTTGTGATGCTCAGTACTACCCTTGGGTAGCGGCGCTATCCCTGCTTCTATTGCTACTTCTGCCATATATCTATCTGACAGAAAATGGACTATAGATGTCAATAGTCGGTGAATTTTGAAAAATGGAATCCACCATTGGAAATTTTAGCTCAAATCCTTTTGGATAAACCCATAAAACAGGGTCATTAACAGGGGAGTTTGAAAGATATGCCCGTTTGAAAACATGGTTTGCTTCTGCTCTTAGTCCAACTCAGATTGGCTAGCTTGTAGACGGATTTTCTTCCAAACGAATCAATGGAATGCAAATGTTTTCGAATCTTAGGAAATATACTACAATCCGTATGTGCTACGTTTAAAATTTGACAAAGAAATAAGAGAGTTATGGTCATTACAAGGCGACCGCCTTACTCATAGAGAAGAGTGTAACACTAGCCGACCTCATTTTGAACATAACCCTCAATACAACTGTTAGATCTTCGCAATCCTGGACTCCTTGGAGAATTTGTTTTGCCAACTTGAGGATCGTGCATTTGATTGCCAGTTTTGGTCAAACTGACGGTCTGTGCTGGATCAAACGGGAAGAACTTGGCTCTACTACCAAACGTTGGATCTGAAGGAGAGATGGATCCTTCGAGCAGCCATCATTTGGGACTGAAAGGGCATCAGTTATGCTGAAGAGTGGTTATTGAATCACTCAAAATGATGGAGTACATATAGAGCTAGAGCTTGGACAAGCCAGCCCTCTCACAAGCAACAACACTTAATCACGGAAGATAAGGCTCACACACTAGAGTCCACAGTCTCACACAAGAGAGGAAATCAGCCCAGCAAATAGGCTGACCAGTCACACACAATTTAGAGAGCTAGAGAATGCTCTCATGGCTCCTTCTCTCCTCCAGATGCAATAACAATGACACTTGCCGCCCGCTCCTCGTATAGCAACCAGGAGGAGATATCATCCTCAGAATCACAGCTCCACACTGAGCAGTTTAAAGGAATCACTTCTTTGCACTGTCCTTAACACCTGGTCACTTTCGCGCAAGAAGCTAACTCCGTGACTTTCACTTACCAATGCTTCTTTACTGTTTGCCTCTCATAGACAACTCTATGAGGAATATCAAAGGCAAGAATTATAATCAATGACAGGCAACTTACAAGTACTCATAATCCTAGAGCCAGCCTCTAGACTAGGCACCAGCCACCAGGAAGGACCTTGGAATGTTCAAAGATGTCTCTTGGAACCTTCCTGTCCCCCTTTTGTTCACAAAGAAAAGTAGTCACTAGACTGGGATTTGACCCAATGACCTCTCGCTCAAGAGACTAACTCAAGAATGTCTAAACCATAGGGAGATGTCCTAGGTAGTGTTTGATGGCTATGGTATCCACTTTAGACCAAGAGGTTTTGCTCCAAAGGAGCACTTCATGTCTTGTGTATCTGGACCAGACTTAGGGGATGCCCTGTGTACCTTATGTCCCAGGTAGTGTTTGATGGCTATACTATCTAGTTTAGAGCAAGGGGACTTACTCCAAAGGAACAGTGCATGCCTAGTCCGTCATGTTCTTGTCACAATGTCTGCTATGGACAAGGGGCATATCAGGTAAAAAAAGTCTCCTTTGCACTTCTGTCCATTTGTGTTGACCATACTGATGCCTCGGCTACCTGTAGAATTCAATTCGCTGCCAAGCGCCTTGGTCATGCAATCAGCAAGCATCTTCTTGGTCTCCATGTATTCCAGGTCCACAATCTCCTTTGTGACCACGTCACGTGAGTAGTTTAAGCTGATGTCGATGTGCTTGGTTCGCCGAGAGATGACATCATTGGGTGCCATTTTCATGGCACTCCTGTTGTCCATGCAGACTTGCGTTGCTTGTCTGCGTCATTTTCATCTCAGCAAGCAAGTTGTGTGACCACTTCGTCTCCTTGCATGCTTTTGACAGAGCGATGTACTCCGCCTCGATACTAGAGATGGAGATATAGTCTTGCTTTGTACTTGCCAAATAGACAACACCACTGTCTAGAGGAACACAAAGTCCAAGGTGGACTTTCTGTCATTGATTGTTCCTCCGTAGTTGACGTCCACATAGCATATAAGCCGTAGCGAGTCAGATCCCTCTTGGCCTCAAAACTGGATTCCCATGTCTCGTGTCTTCTATAGATAGTCCATGATGTACTTGACTGCTTGTCACTCAAGCACATCATGCGCTACAAATCTTCTCACTTATTCCACAGCATAGTAGATATTAGGATGTTCCTACCATGGCATACAGGATACTGCCAACAACAGACTGATGCGGAATTTTCTGCATTTCATGTCATTCTGCTTCCATGTCAGGACTCATGGAGGAGGAGAGATTGATGTCTGTTGTCATGGGTGTGCTGATGGGCTTGCAGTCCTCCATGTTGTAGCGCTTGAGGACCTCCATGATGTACTTGGTCTGGTTCAGCTCGTTGGTGCTTGCTGCTCGATTACGACGGACGGCTTTCCCGAGGTAGAACTCAACCGTACCCATGTCCTTCATCTTGGACCTGTTGCTGAGATATGTCTTCAGCTTGTTCAACAGCTTGACTAACGACGAGCAGGTCATCCATGTACAGTGTACCCAACATCAAGCCTTGCTCATCCTCTTGCACATGAACACTCGGATCATTTTGGAAATGCGTGAAGGTGAGCCCAGCCATGAAGCCGTCCATCTCCTTGCACTACATCCTAGGGGGTTGTTTCAGCCCGTAGAGTGCTTTGACCAGTTTGCAAACCCTGCCCTTTGGAGCTTTCACTCCATCGGGCACTTCCATTATCACTTCCTTGTCTAGCTTCGCGTAGAGGAAAGCTATCATGGCATCCATCTGTTGGAAGAGCCAACCTCTAGCCTAGGCGCGTAGTGGCTCCTTGGATGAGCCACTTTGGGGGCAATCTGGATTACATCATCCCTCTTGCCTACATGGCGCTCCCTCTGACTGCCAAGTGGCGCCAGCCACCAGGAAGGACCTTGGAATTTTCTAAGATATCTCTGAGAACCTTCCTTTCCCCTTTTGGTGACAAAGACAATTAGGCACTAGGCTAGAATTTGACCTAGTGATCTCTCGCTCCAGAGACTAACTCTGGAACGTCTAAGATGTCAACCAGCCTGAGGCAACGGACTAGAAAATAAGGCCAACACAATGACACTTGCTTTCCACTCCTAATATTGCAACTAGGAGGATATATCACCCTCAAAATCATGGTTATATACTGAGTAGTTTATAGGAATCACTTCCTTGTATTGTGTCCGTAGCACCTGGTCGCTCGTGTGAGGAGCTAACTACTTGGACTTAGACCAACCAATGCTTCTTTAGTGTCTACCTCTGGTGGGCAAGTATGTGAGGAGTCTCAAAGGTAAGAACTGTAATCAATGGCAGGCAACTGACAAGGTACCTATTGTCCTAGAGCCAGCCTCTAGCCTAGGCACGCAGTGGCTTCGTGGATGAGCCACTTAGGAGGCAATCTGGATTGCATCATCCCTCTTGCCTACATGGTGCTCCCTGTGACCGCCAAGAGGCGCGAGCGACCAGGAAGGACCTTGGAATATTCGAAGATGTCTCTTGGAATTTTCAAGTCTCCCTTTTGGTCACAAGGAAAACTATTCACTAGGCTAGGATTTGACAAAGTAACCTCTCACTCCTGAGACTAACTCCGGAATGTCTAAGCCACAAGGCGTTGTCCTAGGTAGTGTCGGAACCATTGTGTTGGAACCCGTTTTCTAGACCGTCCCCTCAGGCAGGTTGACGGTTTAGACCAAGGGGACTTGCTCCAAAGGAGCAATGCATGCCTTGTCTGTCAAGACCAGAGTTAGAGGACTTGCTCCAAGGGAGCAGTGCATGCCAAATCCGTCGTATGCCCGTCCAAATGTCAGATATGGAAAAGGGGCAAATGAACTCTTTTTCAATATCGTTTACGTTAATGGTGATCAACTTATGTCCCTTGCCTTGCACATGGACAAGGCTACCATTCGCACTCCTGAAGAGACGCTAACTGTCTCTAATGGAGATAAATCCATCCTTCATCCTTGAAGAGTGGTGGTTCGTGTGAGAATCGAGCCAATAGGCTCTGTGCTTGAGCATTGCCGCTCCCCTGGTTGCCGGCATGCTCTCAGCCATCATGTTTGTCACCTCTTTATTACACTTCTCTTTGTCCTCATTTCTACCACCATGAGCTTTGTCTTCTTTCTTGAGTACCCTGCACTCCCATGCCCAATGCCCAGGCTTGCCACATTTATGGCATTTCTCTGGATGCTTTGAATCCTTTCCACTACCACCATTGCCTCTTCATCCACTGCCACCACTTCTATTGCCACTCTGACCAGAAGAGGAGATTTTACCACGACCACCGTACTGTGCAGCATAGGCTGAAATATTAGCCTCACTACCGCTACGACGCATGGCCTTGTTGCGCATGTACTCGGACACTGCCTCATACGTCAAATAATCCTCCTTCCAACTGCCAAAGACATCGATCAGATGATCCCAGCTTTCACGTAGTGCCATGAGGAGGATCATGGCTTATATATCAGTTTCGATTTCCCAGTTCATTTGAATCACTTGTTATATCAGTCCTTCAAACAGCAATATGACTCTCCCCCGCTCACCCTCATCGAAATCAGCTTTTGAAGGATTAAGAGGTGATTTGCAAGAGCTCTTGATTGGTGTACATGTACAAGCTTCTCATAAGCCTTTGATGCATGTATGATATCTTGGAGTTGGACATGCTGTGAATCATGCACTGATGTCACAAGAATCGCAAGCGCCATCCTATTTTTGACACATTACGCTTCATATCTGACATCTGTTTTTGGAGGTTCAACCTCTTCACCAATGAACATCTTCAAGTAGGCACGTACCCTCACGATAATCTAAAATCTCCAGTTCCACAAGAAAAAACATATCCGTGTGAAATTTGACATCCCATCGTTGACCTATTCAAGAATGAGCATTGTAGCTGTCGACATACTACGTCTCTAGTTCTCTACTTCTCTGCTTTGTTGAGGCTGGTGTAGGCTGATGTAGGAAATTGTCAGCTACCGCTTTTAAAGGTGTAGATCCATTGCTTACCCCTTAGCTGTTGATCACCTACAAATAGAGAACAATGCACAATAGAGAACCCAGATTCGTGGCTCCAAGGAAACAACGTATGCTGGTTAGGGTCCAAGTATTGTACCTCCAAGGACAGAGCTTATCCTTGGACCTTGTTCACTAAGTGCCAGCACCCACTGTTTGAGCTGATGGAGCAGCTGGAGCCGATGGAGCTGATGGAGCTGATGCACGCTGCAAGACAGATATGGCGAGAGAGCGTACAGAATCGTGCCGTACAGCTAGTCAGTCTGGGCCCATAACCCTTTATCAACCGGCCTGATGCAAAGGAACATAAAACAAGGCGGACACAATGGAACTTGTCTTCCTCTCCTAGTATTGCAACGAGGAGGAGATATCACCCTCAGAATCACGGTTCCACACTGAGTAGTTCATAGGAATCACTTCCTTGCAATGTGTCCTTAGCACCTGGTCTCTTTTGCGCAAGCAGACAACTCCTGGATCTTAGACCAACCAATGCTTCTTTAGAGTCTGCCTCTGGTGTACAACTCTGTGAGGAGTCTCAAAGATAATAATTGTAATCAATGATTGGCAGGTGACAAGTACTTATAGTCCTAGAGCCAGCCTCTAGCCTAGGTGCGTAGTGGCGCCTATGATGAGCCACTTTGGGGGCAATCTGGATAGCATCATCCCCCTTGCCTACATGGTGCTCCTTGTGACTGCCAACTGGCGCCAGCTCGCAAGAAAAACCTTGGAATATTCTAAGATCTCTTAGAACCTTCCTGTCCTCCTTTTGGTTATAAAGAAAATTAGTCACTGGGCAAGGATTTGACCAGGAGACTTATCGCTCTAGAGACTAACTCTGGAACATCTAAGCCACAGGGATTTACCATATGTGGTGTTTGCTGACTATACTATCCAGTTTATACAAAGGAGACTTGCTCCGAAGGAGCTGTGCATGCCTTTTGTATCTGGACCAGACTTAGGGAACTTGCTCCAATGGAGCAGTCCATGCCTATTCCGTCCTTTCCCTGTCCAAATGTCAGCTATGGACAAGGGGTTATATCAGGTCAACACATATCAGGCCAACATAAGCCACAAGGTTTTTTCCTAGGTAGTGTTTGTTGCCTATACTATCCAGTTTCGACCAAGGGGGCTTGCTCCGAAGGAGTAGTGCATGCCTTGTCTATCTAGACTAGACTTATGAGACTTACTCCAAGGGAGCAGTGCATGCCCAGTCCATCCTGTACTTGTCCAAATATCAGCTATGGACAAGGGGCATATTAGGTCAATACATAATAATTATAAATGTCCTCCTCAGCTACCATCGCTCGTTCACTTTGACTCTCCGATGCTGCATCCTCGGCTTTGGTATCTTCCAGCTCTATATTTTAGTCAGGGAGTTAGAACCAATCAATGTTTACAGAGTACCATGTCTATATCGTTACTGCTAATGAAGCACTATTACTCATCAAACTCGACATCTTGGCTGTGGATTTCCTCCTTGTTGTACATGTCGTTGAGCTTGTATGCCTTGTATGTACTCTCATAGCCAAAGAAGAGATACGACTGTCTGTGAATCCAGCTTATTGTCATACCTCTCTGTAGCTTCTATCATTGCACATGCCTATTGACCTCATATGCTGTTGGGAATATTGCCATCCGGATCAGTTTCAGGTCTACAGGAGCAAGTTTCAGGAAATTACCAAATTCTTGCTCCGATCGTCAACCCAACTTCACAATTACAAAGACCAGGTGGAAAATTGTATACGGTCAAAGTTTCAGGCCGATCCACTAGTCGGATTGAGAGATATGAATTTTCAACGTTTCCGGGATCATGGGCCGCCAGTGTCTGGGTGACCATGGGCGATGGCTCCACGCCTTAGCCTGAGAAAAGAAAAAGGACAAGAGGTCCAGGGTCAAGACCTGATGGGAGAATTATCCAAAAAGGTCCTAGATTCTTTGATTGCCTTGTCAGAGTGTACTCACTAGGAAAAAGGTACCTCTCCTAAATTTTTAGGTGAGGTGAGGTCTTTGTGTGCGAGCCATGGACACATGGCGATTCTGTATAGGATTGTGGGTTATGTGAGCACTAGGGGTGTACCATGAGAGCTTTTTTCTAGCTCTCTAGGTTGTGTGTGAATGGTCAGCCTGATTGCAAGGCTGATTTCCTCTCTTGTGTGAGTTTATGGACTAGTGTGTGAGCCGTAGCCTCCATGGCTAACTGCTGTGGCTTGTGAGAGGGCTGACTTGCCCATGCTCTATCTTTATATGTACTCCATCATTTTAAGCGATTCAATAACTATTCTTTAGCACAAATGATGCCCTTTCAGCCCCACATGATCGCCACTCGAAGGCTCCCTCTCTCCTCCTGTTCCAACATTTGGTATCAGAGCCAAATTCTGCTAGTTTCAGCCAGCACAGGCCGTCACTTTGAAAGTGATGGGTTAGGGTCAAACCTTGACCAAATTTAATCAACAACAACTAGATCTTCAAGTTCGCAAGACAACGTTTCAAATGCGCCCGTAATCGCGAAGATCCAACGGTCCGATTGGGGGTTATGTCCAAAACGAGATGGGCAATGGCTACACTCTTCTCTAGGAGAAAGACTCTTGTCTTGTGATGACCATAACTCTCTTGCTTCTTTGTTGAATTTAAAACCTGGCACATGCGAATTGTAGTATTTTTTCTAGGCTCTCCATTAGTGCAAAGATATTTGCATTCCATCGTTTTGTTTAGGAGAAGTGTTGTTAACAAGTTGGCTGGTCTGAGTTGGAGTAGGAGCAGAAGCATACCCTGTTTTCAGGAAGGACTATCTTTCAAAATCCCCTGTTGATGACCCTGTTTATGGGTCGATCTGACATGTTTTGAGCTGAATTTTCCAGTGATAGGCTCAATATTCCAGGTTCTTAGTCTGCTGGCGTTTACATGAATTGTGACAACAGCCCTGTTTATGGAGAGGCTGGACGAACGCGCCAACTTCACGTTTTGGAAGATCCATACCCGCCTTCTTTTGGAGGAGGGGCTTGTGGGAGGTGGTGAGCGACCTAGAGCGTGCTCCACCTCCATAGGCAAAAGGCATCACCGCAGCGCATGTGGTGGCGGGGAAAATGCCATAGAAAGATGGAGCAGATGCAAGTTCATCTATAATTACAACAGCGGCATATGAGGAGTGGAAGGACAGGCAGGCCTAAAGGCTGCTTGTGAACACCATCTGCAACCCGCATCTCCAATACGTGACTGAGAAGGCTACTGCAAATGAGGGATGGGACGCGTTGTGCAAGAAATATGAGAGCAAGGATCGTACATTCCTTATGCTTTTGGAGGAGAAGATGATGGCACTAAAAATGCAGGGTGGATAAGGGATGGAGGCGTACTTGGACAGGGGAAAGGAGCTGGCAAAGGAGCTGAAAGGGGCTGGCAACCCTATAGAAGAGACGCGCTTCATCCTCTTCTTGCTGAGGGGACTCCGAATGAGCTACGACACGGTACGAGAGACATTGGAGTGCCAGCCGACTCTCGACCTAGAATTCATCTACACGCACCTGGTGTAGGTGGAACTGCGTTGCAATGTAGCAAAGCGCAATGGCGGCAGCAGCAATGAAGCAGCTTTTATGGCCATGGGCTCACGCAACCAGCAGCAATAGCAGTCTGGATAGCAGAGGGGCAAGAAGAAAGTCAAGTACCACTATTTCCACAAGGAGGGGAACTTCAAGAAAGAGTGCTTCAAGCTCGAGAGGGCATAGAAGGAGCAGCAGTAGTAGCAAAGGCAGTCATCTCCATAGTAGCATCAGCCGCAGTCACAAGAGCGTCAGCAACAACAGCAACAGTAGCACCACCAGGCTGGAGTGTGCCATTTTGGCAACATGAACATGGCAAAGGAGGGGCACGACCGCCTCTTCATGGCGAAGTCTGATGTGTCTCAGGTGGAGAAGGCGGATCTCGCATGGTATAAGAACGCAAGGTGTACCAAGAGCCTGACGCATCACACGGAGTGGTTTACACAGCTGCTCTCCATTCCCCCCTGACCGATTGCTTTGGGTGATGATCGGGTGGTCTATGCAGAGGGGATTGGGATTGCGGAGATGTGGTTGGAGATCCCACGTGGCATTGAATTAGGAGTGTTCAATGGCGTATTTTATGTAATTCATGCTACATTCAACGTCCTCTTAACGTCCTCTCTCACCAACACAGGTTTGCGAGTCGTCTTTGAGGACAACTATGGCTACATCCTCGACAAGGAAACAGGAGAGGAGTTGGCCAGGCCGGTGAAGGAAGGCGACATGTACCGCCTGTTGGGGGCAACCAAGATCCCGCGTGAGCAAAGTCTTGCAGCAGTGGTGCAGGTCACAGATGGCGAAATCTAGCATGCACGCTACAGCCACATTGGCATGCACGCCTTGCAGCAACTTCGACGAAGTAGATGGTGCGTGACTTGCCCACCATCTCCAACTTTGAGCAGCACTTGTGCATCGGCTGTTTGGAGGGGAAGCAGCATCGCGAGGCGTTCTCTGGAGCAGGAGAGCACGTAAAGGAGGTGCTAGAGCTAGTCCACACAAACTTGTGTGGCCCGATGCAAACCTAGAGCTTTGGAGGCTCTACGTATTTTCTCACCTTCGTCGATGATTTCAGCCGTTACACTGTTGTGTACTTCCTTTCCTCCAAGGACCAGTACTTTGATAGGTTCAAAGAGTTCAAGGCAATGGTGGAGAACCAGACTGGCAAGAAGATCACGGCGCTGCGTAGCGACCATTGCGTAGAGTACCTGCGCAAGGAGTTCCAAGACCACCTCGCAGCATCTAGAATCAAGGCACAGCGTACCGCACCATACTCGACGCAGTAGAATGGGGTAGCAGGACGCGCCAACAGTACCATCGTTCACTCGACGCGCTCCATGCTGCATGCGGCTTGGCTCATATACGACTTTTGGGCCAAAGCAGTGAGCAGTGCGGTGTACATCAGGAACCGCAGTCCAACTAAGACGCGGGAGGAGATGACGTCGTATGAGGCATGGTTTGGCAAGAAGCCGAGCGTGGGTCATCTTCGCGCGTTTGGCAGCTTGGCACAGATGCACGTGCCAAAGGATAAGCGGCAGAAGTGGGACGCGAAGTGCGCACATATACTGATGATCTGCTATGACATGGAAAGCAAGGCCTATGGCCTCTACCAGAGGGATACATGCCACGTCATCATCTCCACGGATGTCATCTTCAACGAGAGCAACGTCATCGACACCAATATTGTCTGTGAAGAGGCTGTAGAACCAGCACCTGACGAGGCAGTGGGAGTAGATATCCTTCTTGACCTTGTCTCTCGTGATCCTTCCTCTACCTAGACAGCGGGAGAATCACCCTACTCTCCCATGTCAGATGCAGCATATACAACAGCCTCGTCCGTAGAAGCAGAAGAGGGAGACGCAGCACCACCAACAATAGCAGTTGTGCCAGCAGCACCACGCCAGCCGCCCGCTAATGCTCCAGCACCAGGTCACAGGTACCCTCTCAGGGTGCCCTATAAACCTGGTGAGCACGGCCATTTCTAGATGTTGCAGAACTATATCAGATGAATGTCGCAATTGCAGCAGATTCAGATAAGCCATTGTGATACAAGGAGGCCATGGCTGCACCAGATACAACAGATTGAGCACAAGCTGTGCAGTACGAGATACTATCGTAATTGGACAATGGCACATGGGAGCTCACGGAGCGTCCACCTGGACGCAAGGTGATCAAGTGCAAGTGGGTGTTCAAGAAGAAGTGGGGAGCAGATGGCAACCTGGAAAAGTACAAGGTGAGACTGGTCGCCAAGGGCTACTCACAGCAGGAGGGGATCGACTACACATGAACCATTGCCCCTGTTGCAAAGTTTGCCTCAGTATGCACACTCCTGTCTTATGGAGGAGCTGTGGAGTTTGATGTGCACCACATGGATGTCAAGACGACACTCTTGAATGGTGACTTGGTGGAGGAGATCTACATGGAGAAGCCGGAGGGGTTCGTCATGGATGGCGAGGAGCACCTGGTTTGAAAGTTGTAGACGTCGCTATATTGCCTTAAGCAAGCGTCGCGTGCTTGGAACCAGAAATTGGATACGGCGCTGTAGTGCATGGGGTTCGAGCGTAGCAAATGTGACTACAACGTCTATCGCTGGCAGCATGGGCATGAGATCCGCATGATCATTGTCTATGTGGATGACATGTTCCTCCTTTCCAACCGCATAATTACACTAGAGGAGTTCAAGGAGGCCATGCAGGAGCACTTCCAGATGTTTGATCTCGGGGAGGCGTCATAATTCCTCAGCATCGAGATCACGCGTGACCACAAATCTTGTCTCTCTTGCTACAGCAAATCCGCTACATCAAGGATGTTTTGCAGTGGTTCGGCATGGCAGATGCAAAACCCATCGGCACGCCGCTTGAGACGCGGCAGTACCTCGTGAGCTTCAATGGAGAAGCGGATGCAGGTGAGCGACAGAAATACCAGAGCTTTGTCGGCTGTCTCATGTACCTGATGGTGGCAACCAGGCTGGACCTCGCACAGGCTGTGAGCGCTGTGAGCCAGAACATGGCAAACCTCGGACCTGAGCACCTGAAGGCAGTGAAGCGGATCTTCCGCTACCTTGCTAGAACCATCAACATCGGCATCACCTACAACAGCAACGATAATAGCATCATCGGCTACACAGATACAGATTGGACTTCAAATCCTGAGGACCACAAGTCCATCTCTCGACATGTGTTCCTCATGAATCGCAAAGCCATCAGCTGGTGTAGCAAGTGATAGGTGGTCGTGGCCACCTCAAAGACAGAAGCTGAGTACGTCTCTTTCAGCTTTGGAGCCAAGGAAGCAGTTTGGCTTCAGTGTCTCATGGTGGAGATGAGTGGGAGTGTAGGAGTTCTAGCTCCCATGCGCGTCGACAACCAAAGCACAATCGCACTCGCCAAGAACCCCAACCACCATGCTCACACCAAACACATAGACATCGCCTACCACTTCATCAGGCACATGGTGCAAGAGGGTGCTATCAAGCTGGAGTTCACTCCAACGAGCAAGGAGGTCGCTGATTTCTGCACCAAGCCAGTGACATGTGAGAAGCAGCAGTTCTGCATGAAGGCATGTGGACTCAGCCCACTTTGACTGCGGCAAAGTGGGAGATTGTTGGGAATAGGGCCATCCGGCTCAGTTTCAGGTCCACAGGAGCAAGTTCCTAGAAAACACCAGATGCCTGCTCTGATTGTCAATCCAAATTCATCATTAGAAACAAAAGGTGGAAAATTATCTACAGTCCAAATTTCAGGCGGATCCAACGGTCAGATTGAGAGGTATGAATTTTCGAAGTTTCCGGGGTCATGGACCGCTGGTGTTTGGATGACCACGGGTGATGGCTCCACGCCTTAGTCTGAGAAAAGAAAAAGGACAAGACGTCCAAGGTCAAGACCTGATGGGAGAAATATCTAAAAAGGTCCTATGTTCTTGGGTTGCCTTGTCAGAGGATGTTGACTAGGAAAAAGGTACCGCTCCTTACTTTCTAGGTGAGGTAAGATCCTTGTGTGCTAGCCATGCATACATGGCATTTCTCTATGGGATTGTAGGTTATGTGACCACTAGGAGTGTGCTATGAGAGATTTTTTCTAGTTCTCTAGGTCGTGTGTGAGTGGTCAACCTGATTGCTATGTTTATTCCCTCACTTATGTGATTTTATGGACTCTAGTGTGTGAGCCTTAGCCTCCATGGCTTAGTGGTGTGGCTTGTGAGAAGGCTGACTTGCCCAAGCTCTACCTCTATATGTACTCCATCATTTTGAGTGATTCAACAACCATTCTTCAGCACAACTGATGCCTTTTTAGTCCCACATGGTCGCTGCTCCAAGGCTCCCTCTCTCCTCCAGTTCCAATTATTGCCCTTTGTCTATATGTGATATTTGGAGAGGCACGAGATAGACTAGGCACATAGTGCTCCCTTCAAGTAAGTCCTCCAAGTCTGGTCTATATAGGTAAGGCATGCACTACTCCTTCCGAGCAAGTCTCCTTGGTCTAAACTGGATAGTATAGCCAACAAATACTACCTAGGACAACTCCTTCTGGCATAGATATTCCACATGTTCAGACAAATTTTCTTTGTATCCAAAAGGGGGACATGATAACTCCTTTTGTCTAGACTGGATACTTCGGTTTTGGGGTGAGAGGTCACTGGGTCAACTTCTTGTATCTACACTGGATAGTGAGGTTCTGGAGCATGATGTCACCGGGTACAATCCCAGCCCAGTGACTAATTTTCGTTGTGACTAAAACGGGGAACAGAAGGTTATATGAGACATCTTAGAACATTCCAAGCTCTTTCCTGGTAGGTGGCACCACTTGGCGGTCATAGAGAGTGGCATATAGGCAAGGGGGATGATGCAATCCAGATTGCCTCCGAAGTCGCTCATCCAAGGAGCCACTGTACGCCTAGGCTAGAGGCTGGCTCTAGGAATGTAAGTACTTGTCACTTGCCTGTGATTCATTACAGTTCATCTGTTTCAAACTCCTTATAATGTTTTCCACCACAGGTAGCCACTCAGGAAGCATTGGTTAGTCTAAGCTCCAAAAGTTAACTCCTCATGTAAAAGTGACCAGGTAGTAAGGATATATTACAAGGAAGTAGTTCCTATGTACGACTTTATATGGAACTGTGATTCTAAGAGTGATATCTCCTCCCAGTTATAATATTAGGAGTGGACAGCAAGTTCCATTGTGGCGGCCTTGTTTTCTTGTCCGTTGCCTTAGGCCGGTTGACAAAGGGTTATGAATCCAGACTGACTAGTTGTAAGATACAATTCTACAAACTCTCTTGCCATATTTTACTTAGCATGGTACATCAGCTCTGTCGGATCTATCTGCTCCACCAGCTCCATCAACGGGTGCTAGCACTTAGCAAACAAGGACCAGGGACAAGCTCTTCCTCTGGAGGAGCTACCCTTGGACCCTTACCAGGATAAGCTCTGTCCTTAGAAGCACGATCATGCATTTGCTAGACTGCATTATTCTCTGTTTCTGATAAACGGCTGAGGGGTAAGCAACAGATCTTCATCTTCTAAACAGGTAGCAGACAATAGTCTACATTAGCCTACATCGCTCTCCATGAAGCAGAGGAGCAAAGAAGCAGTAAGACATCCACAACACTCACTCTTGAGTAGGAAAACATTGGGATGTCAAAGTTCACATGAATAGGTTTTCCCTTGTGGAAATGACAGTTTGAAAGTATCATGAGGATGCGTGGTTATTTAAGGATGTTCCTTGGAGAATAGATTGAACCTCCAAAAACAGACGTTAGATATGAAGCATGGAGCATCAAAAACAACATGGTGCTTGCAATTTTTGCGACACCTGCGCATGAGTGACAAGATGTCTATCTCCAAGGCATTATACATATATCAAAGACTAATGAAAAGCTTGCATATGTACACTAATCAATGGCTATTGTACATCGCCTATTCATCCTTCAAAAACTGATTTCGATGAGGGTGAGTAAGGGGCAGTCGTTGCGGACTTCCTATTGCAGTTTGAAGGACTGCTGTAGTAAATAATACAAATGATCTAGGAAATCGATACCAATATAGAGGCCATGATCCTCCTCGTGGCACTACTTGAAAACTACAGTCCTTTGATTACTATATCTGGCAGCAGGAAGGAGGTGGATCTGACGTATCAGGTAGTGTCCATCTACGTGAACAAAAAGGCCATGTATTGGAATGGTAGTGAGGCTGAAATTCCAGCCTATGCTGCATAATACGGTGACCGTGGAAATAACTCCACTTCTGGTCATAGTGGCAATGAGAGCAATGGCAATAGAGGAAGATGCAATGGTGTCGGTGGAAAGGTTCAAAGCCTGGGTATTGGGCACAGAAGTACATGGCTCCTAAAAAGGAAGATGGAGATCATGGTGGTGAGAAAGAGGGCCAAAAAAAGGATAAGGAGTTGAAAAACATGATGGGTGAGAGTGTACCGACAACCAAGGATGCGGCACTACTCAAGCATGGAGCCTACGGGCTTGACTCAGGCACAAACCACCGCTATTCAAAGGAAGAAGATGGCTTCATCTTCAATGGGGATACCAAATGTTGCTTTAGGTGTTCTCACAATAACCTTGTCCATGCACAAGGCAAGGGAGATAAGTTGATTAGTATCAACGTGAACGGTACTAAAAAAGACTTGAAGCTGGAGAACATTGTCTACATGCCATTTGTTGCGGCAAACATCTTGTCGGTATCCAAAGTCATGGACCACGACATGAAAATTGTCTTTATGGAGGACGAGGTCGTGATTGTCAAGAACAAGGACATCAAGATCTCCTATTCCAAGGAGAGTCTTGTCACACAAGTCCAAAGAGTTGATGAGATTTACGTGCTACAGACAACGTTCCTCAAGAATACAAGTGAGGGATATACAACGGTTGAAGAGCCCTTATCTCCAAAGCATGACATTGCACCAGAGGCTGTCACCATGATGGCTAACTCCATCAAAGACACGGATGCTGACATGTGACACGAGCGCTTTGGCTACGTGGCTGACAAGAAACTACAAGCTATGCAATAGTACAAAGTTGTTTATGTAATGGAGGGATAAAAGGCCAAGGATGAAAAAAAGTGCAAAAAGCTGTATGAGTCATGCCTCCAGGACAAGATGAAGAGAAAATCCTTGGAGCGTAATGGACAATGTGTGACAGCAATCTTAGATCTCATTCACTCTGGTGTGTACGGACTAATCCGCACTTCTACAAATGGCGGTATCAATTACTTTCTCACCTTCATTGATGACCACAGTCGCAATGTGTGGATCTACTTCCCCCTGGCATCAGAAGAGGTCAAGGAGAAGCTACAAGAGTTTGTCACCATGATAGAGTGATAGACAAGCAAGAAGGTAAAGGCACTATTCACAAACAACGATGGCAAAGACAAGGCGAACAAAAGCTGGTTGAGCCAATATGACATGAACCACCAGACCACCATGTCTTACATCTCCTAGAGTAATGACGTTTTGGAACTGATGAACCAAACTATCCTTAGCATGACATAAAACATGCTCTTTGACGCCAAACTCCCACCTTGCTTTTGGGCTGAAGCTGCAATAACTGCTTGCTACCTTGTGAATCTCACTCCGGTGGCCGCGCTTGGAAGATGTGGCAAGAAGTAGCAAGAAGAATAGCTGAGGAAGTCAGAAGAGGCTTGGTGAAGGAAAAGCTAGGTGCCTCATACTTGAGGGTCATTGTCTGTACTACCTGGGTAAAAGTCCAAGTAGGAGAAATAAGTGACAAGCTAGATGCACGCACGTGCACGTGTGTACTAGTCGGCTATGACCCTACCGACAAGGCATAAAGGCCAAAGGACCAAGAGGCTAGAGAGCTGATGAGGAGTCGAGACATTGAGTTTGATGAAAATACTCTCAACGAGGGAGAGCCCCTGGGTCCTTTCCATGCTCCAAAATCAAGAGAGTGGACTGTGCTGCTTGAGTCAGGTGATTAGGCACTTGAGAACATGCAGTTGGTGCCAGGATAGCATATTGATGGTACAACATGGAGAGTGGCTGTATAGGCTGACACAGGGACGGACTCTGACACTGTGTGTGAGTTGTGCGAGGCCTCTAAGTGAAACTCTGAGGCTAGTGTCTCTTCCTAAAACAACAGATCACTGACTCAAGTAACACAACCCACATGTAGTGCAAGAGCAACAAAAGCAACTGAGCCTTGAAAACCCACCAATAAGACTCCGACATATCAGGCATTAAAAGAAACCTCTGCCCAAGTACGATGCTAAGAGTTTACAATGGACTGGACTCAATTGGTCATGCTTGGCTGAGGGAGAGACTGTGACCATAGCAGAGGATATGAACATGCAAGATACAACCAAGGGAAAGGAGTGTTGACCTTATATGCCCCTGGTCCATAGCAGACATTTTGACAGGCATACGACGGACTAGGCATGTACTACTCCCTTGGAGTAAGTTCTCTAAGTCTGGTTTTGGTAGACAAGGCATGCACTACTCCTTTTGGAGCAAGTCGCATTGGTCTAAACTGGATAGTTTAGCCAGCAAACACTGCCTAGGACAACTGCCTGTGGCTTAGACGTGTAGAGTTTGTCTCTGGAGCAAGAGGTCACTAGGTCAACTCCCAACTGTGAGACAAATCTTGTTTGTGACCAAAAGGAGAACATGAAGGTTATAAGAAATATGTTAGAATATTCCAAAGTCATTCCTAGTATCTAGCGCGACTTGGCAGTCAGAGGAAGTTCCATGTAGGCAAGGAGGATGATGCAATCCAGATTGCCTCCAAATTGGCTTATCCAAGGAGCCATTATGAGCCTGGGCTAGAGGCTGGCTCTTTGACTATAAATAATTGTCCATTTCTTGTCATTGATTAAATTTCTTACATTTGAGACTCCTCACAGATGTGTCCACCACAGGTAGACACTAAAGAAGCAGTGGTTGGTCTAAGCCCTAGGGCTTAGACCAACCTCCTCGCACAAAAGTGACCAGGTGCTTAGGAAAGAGTGCAAGGAAGTCATTCCTATAAACTGCTCTGAGAGTAATATCTCCGCTTTGTTACAATACAAGGAGCAGACGACAAGTGCCATTGTGTCGGCCTTATTTTATAATCTGTTACCTCCGCCTGCTTGACAAAAGGCTATGGGCCCACACTTACTAGTTGTAAGGCATGCTTCTGCATACTCTCGTTTCCTCTCTATCTTGTAGCGCGCATCAGCTCCATCAGCTCCATCACCTCCATCGGCTCCATCAGCTCCATCTGCTCCATCAGCTCGAACGGCGGGTACCTGCACTTAGCGAACAAGGGCCAAGGATAAGCTCGGTCCTTCAAAGTACGACCCTTGGGCCCTAACCAGGATAAGCTCTGCCCTTGGAGACGTGATCCTAGGTTCTCTATAGTGTGTTTTTCTCTATTTGTAGGTGATTAACGGTTAAGGGGTAAGCAACAGATGTACACCTTCTCAATCGGTAGAAAATAACAGCCTATATCAGCCTACATCGGCCTCAAAAACACAAAGAAGCAGAGAATCAGAGAAGTACTACGACGACACCCATGATGCTCACTCTTGAGCAGGTCAACAGTGGGATGTCAAAATTCACACAGATAGGTTTTCCCTTGTCGAAATGGCCGTTTGAGATTGTCATGAGGGTACGTGGCTACTTGAAGAAGTTCCTTGGAGAAGAGGTTGAACATCCAAAAACAGATGCTGGATGTGAAGAGTGGAGTGTGAAAAAATACATAGTGCTTGCGATTCTTGTGACATTAGTTCATGAGTCACAGAATTTTGACCTCTAAGGTATTACAGATGTATCAAAGAATTACAAGAAGCTTGTACGTGTACACTAATGAAATACTCTTGCAAATCACCTCTTCATCCTTCAAAAGCTAATTTGGACGAGAGTGAGTGAAGGAGAGTCGATTTCAGACTTCCTATTACAACGCGAAGGACTGTTGTACCAAATGATCCAAATGAACCGGGAAATTGTCACCAACATGCGGGCCATGATCCTCCTCATGGAAGTACCTGAATGCTGGGATCCTCTGATCACCGTCTTTGGTGATTGGAAGGAGGAGGATTTGACGTATGAGGCAGCATCCAAGTACGTGCGCAACGAGACCATGCCTCCCAGCGATAGTGAGGCTAATATTTCAGCCTATGCTGCAAAGTACAGTGGCCGTGGCAAAAACTCATCTTCTGGTCAAAGCGGCACCGAAAGTGATGGCGGTGGAGAAAGAGGAAGTGGTGGCATCGGAAAGGGTTCAAAGCGTCCTAGGAAGTGCCATATCTGTGGCAAGCTTGTGCATTGGATATGGGAGTGCAAGACTCCTTAAAAGGAAGACAGAGATCATGGTGGTAGAAACGAGAATAAAGGAAAGGGTAAGAAGGAGTCGACAAACATGACGATTGAGAGCGTGCCGACAACCAAAGGAGCGACACTACTCAAGCGTGGAGCCTACAGGCTCGACTCTGGCATGAACCACCACTCTTCAATGAAGAAGGATGGGTTTATCTCCATTGGATATACTGAACATGGCTTCACGTGTGCGAACGGCAACCTTGTCCATGCGTAAGCCAAGGGAGATAAGTTAACCAACATCAACATGAATGGTGCTGAAAAAGACTTAAAGCTAGAGAACGTTGTCTATATGACGTCTTTTGAGGCAAACCTCTTGTGAGTGTCTAAATCACGGACCACGACATGACGGTCGCCTTCACAGAGGAGGGGTCGTGATCATCAAGAACAAGGCGTTACCCCAATTTTTGCCGCACTCGTTATTGTTCCGCGATGTCACTTCACTTCCACGCCTGCCATGTTGTCCTCCGCACATCTCCTCCTTCCGCACACCATAAGACTTCAGCCCACGTTCACCATGACACAATCTCACCATTGATCACGCACAAGTGGTATTTCCTCACTTCACATCACCCCTCTAACATGGCAATTCCGCGGAACTCCATCACCCCCTCCCGGACCACCCCTATTCCGCGGATTTGGCTTCCCCATAGTGTCCGTGACATGGCAATTCCGCGGGTACACACATGGCCCACTTCTGGAGCCCCTCTTCCGCGGATTTGGCTTCCCCCTAGTGCCTCTAACATGGCAATTCCGCGGATTCATACATGGCACACTTCTGCAGCCCCTTTTCTGTGTATTTTGCACCCTCTACACCCATAAAACAGGCCCATTCCGCAGTCCCACCCCTTAGTCACTTTGGCAACACTCCTATTGCGGATTCCATCACTCCTCTCAAGCTTACAACATGGCAAATCCGCGGAACCAAGACAGAGACACAGAAATCACGCGGCGGAGGCCCGATATCCTTCCCTTTGCTCTTTCGAGAGTTGTCCAAGGGCCACCCATCCACAGCCGCGGTCACTTGGGCACTCTTCAGCGCTCTTCACTTGTGTCAGGCCAGTCTTGTGAGTGATTCCGCGGAACACCTTTCGTCATCTTCGGAGTCCTCATATTCACATGCGGATTCCATGGTGACAGAGTCCTGAGATGAAGGAGAGAGTGAGGCAAGGTTGTGAGGCAATAAGCTTGATTAACTCATGTCAACTGAACATAAGTCCACAAGCCCGAGTCTTCACACCACACTGATGCAACGAAGCCCATTATATAGTCCGCCACACCCTTCCCCGTCGCGTCGCGGCCCCCTTGCATTCACACCCACTACCACCACTACTTTATTCCCATCCGCGAAGCAAGTGCCACGATTGCTTCCTCCTTGCTCGTCGCGCCGCCTCCCGCCACTTCTTGGTCTTCGCGCCTTGTGGTTCCCACCATTCTTGGTCCGGTTGTCTTCTCGCGTCTTGTACAATACTTCCGCACCTTGTGTGACCCCTTCCTCTGTCCGCACCACTTGTGCCTCTTGTTCCGCCCTCACACGCCTCTCCTCTAAACATCAAATCCGCGGATACACATAGAGGCCTCTTTGCGCATCCCTCTTTCCCACACAGGTGACTCCAACACCATCAGAAATGTGGCAAATCCGTGGGTCAACACTATGGCAACTTTTTGCCTCTTCCGCGGTCTTGTAACTTGCCCCTTTCTTGTTACTGGCAAGGCAATTCCGTGGGTTAAGAACCCAGCACCATTCAGCGGCCCTTCCTCCTCACCTTAGCCACAGAACACTCTCCCAAACATGCCCATTCCGCTCCTGACCATCATGGCACTTTCCCACGCCCTCCGCACACCCAAAACATGCTCCGGTAGCATCCCAAATAACCCGAATCCGCGGCTGAACCTTGCACCATGTTTTGTGGCCTTCTGCGGACCCCAAAGTCACCCAATTTCCCCTCCTAAGATGCCTAATCCGCAGACACACCCCCTGCCCTTGTTTTGCCTCTTCCGCGGAACCCCAAATATGAAGCCATTGCTACTGAACACCCAATTCCGCGGGTCTATCACCACGCACAATTCCAGCCTTCCTCACACCTATAAACGGCCCCACAC
Organism: Penium margaritaceum; assembly: GCA_023375785.1. NCBI lineage: Eukaryota > Viridiplantae > Streptophyta > Zygnematophyceae > Desmidiales > Peniaceae > Penium > Penium margaritaceum. Next base: position 320,565 of record SZWC01000309.1, on the reverse strand, counting down.
AAGCCCAGAAAGATGCCCATTCTGCCCCTCCACCATGAGGATCAACTGTGACTCTCTCCTCTTGCCCAAAGAACACCCCTCACTCGCCTCAACTCCATCGCGGAAGTCCATGACTCGGTCTCCCTCGCGGATGATTTGCGTGCGCGACAGATTTCATGTCAACAGTGTTGCCCCACCCTCCCTTTCTCAAGCGAGGTCTCCGAGCTTCTTCTTGCTTCATTGGTGGCCATTGGTTGTTCTCGTCTTGTGGCAGCAGTCTTGCGGAAAGGAATGCATCCCTCATTGTGCGGGTCTCGTGCGTCGCCTCACGGCTATTCCGCGGTACACGCACATCCAGCGCACAATGGTTCCTACATCCCTCATCTCACAAGAACTGTTGCTTACAGATCATTCATTCCATGTCACACTTGAGCCGCGGAAAGAAGTTCCTACTACTGTGTGGGTCTCGTGCGTCGCCTCGCAGCTATTCCGCGGTACACGCACATCCAACGCACAGTTTCTCATATGTACACATTTCCGCAAACACATATGCAACATGGAGGTGATCACAACCAAATGACAAATAGCCACGGGACGACTTCCTTCCAGGTCTCCTTATCAGACACTAAGGTCTCCCTATGCAAATGAAGGTTCAGCCAAGTGACCAGCTCTGTACTTATTGCTCTGCTGCTGCTTGCCATGCAACTCCGCTCCATTCGGCCTCTTTGCCGCTCTGGAACCCTATGCACCAAGGAGTCAGCTCTGCACCTCGTACTCTGCTGCACTTCCGGTACTCTTCACCATGGAGCTCCATCAGACTGATCTTCCGAAGGCCTGTAGTGTAGTTCCGATTGTCCAAGAGCAAGGAACTGTCCACGCTCACCGCACCATCAACAGTGTTACCCCATTTTTTGACGCACTCGTTATTGTTCCGCAATGTCACTTCACTTCCGCGCCTGCCATGTTGTCCTCCACACATCTCCTCCTTCCGCACACCATAAGACTTCAGCCCACGTTCACCATGACACAATCTCACCATTGATCACTCATAAATGGCCTTTCCTCACTTCACATCACCCCTCTAACATGGCAATTCCGTGGAACTCCATCACCCCCTCCCGGAACACCTCTATTCCGCGGATTTGGCTTCCCCAAAGTGTCCTTGACATGGCAATTCCGCGGGTACACACATGGCCCACTTCTGTAGCCCCTCTCCCATGGATTTGGCTTCCCCCTAGTGCCTCTAACATGGCAATTCCGCGGATACATACATGGCACACTTCTGCAGCCCCTTTTCCCCATATTTTGCACCCTCTACACCCCTAAAAGAGGCCCATTCTGCAGTCCCACCCCTTAGTCACTTTGGCAACACCCCTATTGCGGATTCCATCACTCCTCTCAAGCTTACAACATGGCAAATCCGCGGAACCAAGACAGAGACACAGAAATCACGCGGCGGAGGCCTGATATCCATCCTTCTGCTCTTTTGATAGTTGTCAAAGGGCCACCCATCCACTGCCGCGGTCACTTGGACACTCTTCAGCGCTCTTCACTTGTGTCAGGCCAGTCTTGTGAGTGATTCCGCGGAACACCTTTTGTCATCTTCGGAGTCCTCAGATTCACATGCGGATTCCGTGGTGACAGAGTCCTGAGATGAAGGAGAGAGTGAGACAAGGTTGTGAGGCAATAAGCTTGATTAACTCATGTCAACTGAACATAAGTCCACAAGTCCGAATCTTCACACCACACTGATGCAACTAAGCCCATTATATAGTCCGCCACACCCTTCCCCGTCGCGTCGCGGCCCCCTTGCATTCACACCAACTACCACCACTACTTTATTCCCATCCGAAAAGCAAGTGCCACCATTGCTTCCTCCTTGCTCGTCGCGCCGCCTCCCGCCACTTCTTGGTCTTCGCGCCTTGTGGTTCCCGCCATTCTTGGTCCGGTTGTCTTCTCGCGTCTTGTACAACACTTCCGCACCTTGTGTGACCCCTTCCTCTGTCCGCACCACTTGTGCCTCTTGTTCCGCCCTCACACGCCTCTCCTCTAAACATCAAATCCGCGGATACACATGGAGGCCTCTTTTCGCACCCCTCTTTCCCACACAGGTGACTCCAACACCATCAGAAATGTGGCAAATCCGCGGGTCAACAGTATGGCAACTTTTTGCCTCTTCCGAGGTCTTGTAACTCGCCCCTTTCTTGTTACTGTCAAGGCGATTCCGCGGGTTAAGCACCCAGCACCATTCCGCGGCCCTTCCTCCTCACCTTAGCCACAGAACACTCTCCCAAACATGCCCATTCCGCTCCTGACCATCATGGCACTTTCCTACGCCCTCCGCGCACCCAAAACTTGCTCCGGTAGCATCCCAAGTAACCCGATCCGCGGCTGAACCTTGCACCATGTTTTGAGGCCTTTTGCGGACCCCAAAGTCACCCAATTTCCCCTCCCAAGATGCCGAATCCGTAGACACACCCCCTGCCCTTGTTTTGCCTCTTCCGCGGAACCCCAAATATGAAGCCATTGCTACTGAACACCCAATTCCGCGGGTCTACCACACGCACAATTCCAGCCTTCCTCACACCTATAAACGGCCCCACACAAGCCCAGAAAGATGCCCATTCCGCCCTTCCACCATGAGGATCAACTGGGACTCTCTCCTCTTGCCCAACGAACACCCCTCACTCGCCTCGACTCCATCGCGGAAGTCCATGACTCGGTCTCCCTCACGGAAGATTTGCGTGCGCGGCAGATTTCATGTCAACACAAGGGTATCAAGATCTCCTATCCCAGGGAGATTCTTGTCGCGCACGCCCCAAGAGTTTATGGGTTCTACGTTGTGCAAACCAAGCCACTTGATAGTACAAATGAGGGATATACACCGGTTGAAGAGCCCAAGTCTGCAAAGCCCAATGTTGCACCACAGGCCGTCACCATGGCGACCAACTCCACCAAAGACATAGATGTTGAGATGTGACACAGGCGGTTTGGCCATGTGTCTTACAACACACTACAACCTATGCAGCAGTACGAAGTGGTTCATGAGATGGAGGGATGCAAATTCAAGGAGGAGGGAAAGTACAAGAAGTTGTGTGAGCCATGCCTCCAAGGCAAGGCAAAGAAAAAGCCCTTTCAGCGTAATGGGCAACGTGTGGAAACAAGCTTGGACCTGATTCACTCTGACATGTGCGGACCATTTGGCACTCCTTCAAACGGCGGTAGTAAGTGTTTCTTGACCTTCATCGATGCCCACAGGGGCAAGATGTGGATTGACTCCCTCAAGACAAAGGGAGAAGTCAATGAGAAGCTGCAATAGTTTATTCTGATGGTAGAGCGGTAGACAAGCAAGAAGGTCAAGGCACAACGCACGGACAACGGTGGTGAGTAAGAGGCATAAAAAGGCTAGGTTAGCCAACGCGGCATCAACCACAAGACCAATACGTCTTGCACCTCCCAGTGGAATGGCGTTGGCGAGCGGATGAACCAAACCATCCTCGGTATGACACGAAGTATGCTCTTTGACGCCAAACTCCCACCTTGCTTTTTGGCTGAAGCTACAATAACTACTTGCAACCTTGTGAATCTCACTCTGGCAGTCGCGCTTGAAAGGCGTGGTAAGAAGAAACAAGAGAAGTAGCTCAAGATGCTACAAGAGGCTTGGTTAGGGAAGAAACCTGATTCCTCACTCTTTAGGGTTTTTGATTGTACTACCTGGGTCAATATCCAAGCAGGAGAAGGACATGGCAAGCTGGATGCATGCGCTCACCAGTGTGCAATGGTCAGATACGACACTACACACAAGACGTATAGGCTGTGGGACCAAGTGGCTGGAAAGCTCATTAGGAGCGGAGATGTCGAGTTTGATGAAAGGACGCTTGGCAAGGAAGAGTCGTTGAATCCTTTCCATGATCCCAAATCAGGAGACTGTGTTGTGTTGCTCGAGTTAGGTAATCAGGCTCTTGAGAACTGGCGGATGCTGCAAGTGAAGGACGGTGAGGTAGGGAGAGTGGTTGTGTAGGCTAACGCAGCGACAGAATCTGATACTAAGTCTAAGTCGTCAGAGGCCTCTGAGTCAAACTCTACGGCCGAAGGCTCTTCCTCAAACAACGGATCACCAACATCGCAGTTTCAACATAAGCATCTAATCCTTGAAGAACCACCATCAATACGTTGGCGTAGTACACGCCAGAAGAAACCCCCACGCAAGTACGATGCTGAGAGTCCGGAATTGACCGGACTCAGCTAGTCATGCTTGGCTTAGGGAGAGCCTATGACCGTAGCGGAGGCTATGAACATGACAGATACGGCCATGTGGAAAGAGGTAGTGGATACCGAACTGGCATCCATTGAAGAGAACAGAACATGGGTTGTGGTGGACAGGCCCATAAGCGCCCATGTTGTGGGGTCAAAGTGAGTACTCTGGAAGACGTTCAAGCAGAACGAAACTATTAACAAGTATAAGACAAGGGTTATGGCAAAAGGGTTTTTTCCAATGCTCAGGCTCAGAGAATGAGGAGACCTTCACGCCTATCGTCTGTTTTGCCTCCATTACATCCATCTTGGGAAGCGCTCCTGCAAAAGATATGGAGGTCCACCATATGGACGTCAAGATAGCTTTCCTCTACAACGAGTTAGACAAAGAAGTGCTGATGGAAGTGCCCGAGGGAGTGAAAGATCTAGAAGTGTTTGTAAATTGGTCAAAGTACTCTACAGGCAGAAACAAGCCCAAATGATGTGGTATAAGGAGATGGACGGATTCATGGTCAAGCTCACCTTCATTTACGTCCAGAATAACCTCAGTGTCTATATGGGTGAGGATGAACAAGGCTCGATGCTAGTTGCATTGTACGTGGATGAACTCATCATCTGCTCGTTGTCAATGGAGTCGTTGAACAAGCTGAAGAGAGATCTCATCAATAGGTTCAAGATGAAGGACATGGATCTGCTTGATTTCTATCTCTGGATAGCCGTCCACCACAATTGAGTAGCAGGCACCATCAAGCTCAACCACACCATGTACATCATGGAGGTCTTAAAGCGCTACAACATGGAGGACTTCAAGCCCATCAGGACACCCATGACAACAAACATCAAGCTCTCCTCTCTCATGAGTCCTAGCACCGAAGCAAAACGGTGTGAGATGGAGAACACGCCTTACCAATCTGTTGTTGCCATGGTAGGAACACGCCTTGATATTTTCTAGTTGTAAGACAAGTGAGCAGGTTGTGGCCAATCCAGGTCCACATCATTGGCAAGCAGTCAAACGCACCATATGCTATCTACAGAGGATACGATACATGGGACTCCAGTTTGGAGGCCAAGAGGGATCTGACCCATTGCAGCTTATGTGCTACATAGACTCCAACTGGGGAGGAAAAATCGATGATAAGAAGTCCACCTTGGGCTTTGTCTGCCTCTTGAACTGTGGTTCAATCTCTTGGATAAGCTGAAAATGACTGTCTCCCTGTCTACCGCTGAGTCAGAGCACATGCAAGGAAACACAGTGGCTACGCAGTTTGCTTGCGGAGATGAAAGTACCACATACAAAAACAACGGAGATCTGCATCGACAACAAGAGTGCCATGAAAACGGTATAGGATGACGTCATCTCCCAATGGACCAATCACATCAACATCAGGTACTAGTACTCACGCGACCTGCTCGCAAAGGAGATCGTGGAACTGGAATACGTGGAGACCAAGAAGATGCTCGAAGATTACATGACCAAGGCAATTGAGAGCGAATTGCATTTTGCACGTACCTCAGGTTTCGGTATGGTCAACACAGCCGACAAAGACTAAAGCCAAGACAGCTGGAGAGAGGATATATCTTGCAGCAAATGGACAGAGGTGCAGAGGAGAGTTTGTTGACCTGATATGTCCCTTGTCTATGACTGATATTTGGACAGGCACAAGACGGACTATAAATCTTTAAGTCTAGTTCATATAGACAATGCATGCACTGCTCCTTTTGGAGTAAGTCCCTTGGTCTAAACGGGATAGTATAGCCAGCAAAGACTACCTAGGACAACTCATTGTGGCTTAGACGTTCCAAAGTTAGTCTCTCGAGTGAGAGGTCATTGGGTCAAATTCTAGACCAATGACTAATTTTCTTTGTGACCAAAACGGAAACAGTAAGGTTCTAAGAGACATATTAGAATATTCCAATGTCCTTCCTGGTAGGTAGTGCCACTTGGGGGTCACAAGAAGCGCCATGTAGGCATGGGGGATAATACAATCCAAATTACTCCCAAAGTGGCTCATCCAAGGAGCCACTGTGCACCTAGGCTAGAGATTGGCTCTAGGACTATAAGTACCTGTCAGTTATCTATCATTCATTACAGTTCTTACCTTTGAGACTCCTCATAGAGTTTTCTACCAGAGGTAGGTACTAAAGAAGCATTGGTTTGTCTAAGCCCCAGGAGTCAGCTCATGGCGCAAAAGTGACTAGGTACTAAGGACACAGTACAAGAAGTGATTCCTATAAACTACTTAGTGTGGAGCCGTGATTCTGAGGGTCATATGTCCTCCTAGTTTTAATAATAGGAGTGGACGGCTAGTGCAATTGTGTCGGCCTTGTTTGCTAGTCTGTTGCCTCAGGCCTGTTGACAAAGGGGCAGTAGATAGTATAATCATATATATTGAAGAGAATAGAACATGGGTTCTGGTGGACAAGCCCCAAAACGCCCATGTGGTGGGGTCAAAGTTGAACTCTTAAAATCGTTCAAGCAGGAGTGCACCATTGACAAGTACCACACAAGAGTTGTGGCAATGGGGTTTTCCTAGCATGCAAGCTTGGAGTAGGAGGAGACCTTCAGGCCTGTTGTCACATTTGCCTCCATCAGATCCATGTTGGGCATCGCTACTGCAAACGATATAAAGGTCCGCTAGATGGACGTCAAGACAACTTTCCCCTATGGAAAGCTTAAGAAACAAGTGTTGATAGAAGTGCCTGAGGGAGTCAAAGCTCCAGAGGGCAATGTTTGCAAACAATTGAAAGTCCTCTATGCAATCAAACAGGATCCAAGGATGTTGTACAAGGAGATGGACGGCTTCAAGGCCGGGCTCACCTTCACACACTACCACAATGACCTAAGTGTCTATGTGCGACAAGTTGAGCAAGGCTTGATGCTGGTTGCACTGTACGTGGATGGGCTCATCAACTGCTCGTCGTCATTTGAGCTATTGAACAAGCTGACGACAGACCTCACCAACAGGTTCAAGATGAAAGACATGGGCCCTCTTGAGTTCAACCTCATGATAGGCATCCACAGCAATTGAGTAGTAGGGACCATTAAAACAAACCAGCTTAGGTATATCATGGAGGTCCTCAAGTGCTATAACATGGAGGATTGCAAGCCCATGAGCACACCCATGATAACAGAGATCAAGCTCTTATCTTCCATGAGCCCCAGTACAGAAGGAAAATGGTGTGAGATGGAGAACATTATCTACCAGTCTACTATTGACAGCCTCATATATTCCATGGTAAAAACAAGGCCTTGACTTTTGCTATGTTGTGGGACAAGTGAGCAGGTTTGTGGCCAATCCAGAACCAGAGCACTAGCAAGGAGTAAAGCACATCATGCGTTATCTAAAAAAGCATGACACATGGAACTCTAGTTTGGAGACCAAGAGGGATCTGACCCGTTGTGGCTCGTATGCGACACAGAAGCTGACTGGAGAGGAAGAATCAACGCTACCTCGGGCTTCTTCTACCTCCTGAATTGTGGTGCAATCTCTTGGACAAGCAGAAAGTAAGACTATGTCTCCCTCTCTATTGCTAAGGGAGAGTACATTGGTATGTCAACCTAACGGAGGTAATGGTAAGTAAACAAGGCCAATACACAGGCACTTGCTGTTTGCTGTTAGCATTTTAACAAGTATGAGATATCATCCTCATAATGATTGTTTCACTCTAATTATTCCATAGAAAATACTTCCTTGAACCGAGTTCTTAGGACTTGGTAACTTTCACACAAGGAGCTACCTCCTTGGGCTTATACCAAGCAATGCTTCTTTCGTATCTGCCTTTGATGGACAGCTCTGTGAGGAGTCTCAAAGATAAGAGGTGTCATCAACCACGGGCAATTAATATCTTCTTATAGTCTTAGAGCCAGAGTTAGCCTATAGATATAATGGCTCCTTGGATGAGCCATTTAGGAGTTAATGAGGGTTGCATCATCTTCCTGCCCACATGCCGTTCTTTGTGACTGCCAAGTGGTACCAACCACCAAGAAGAACCTTGGAATATTATGGGATATTTCTTAGAACCTTCCTGTCCTCCTTTAATCACATCGAAAATTAGTCACTGGGACATGATTTGATCCAGTGACCTCTCACTATAGAGACTACCTATGGAATGAAAAACTCATAAGAGTTGTCCTAGATAGTGTTTCCTGGCTATACAAGCGATTTCTATACTATCCTGTTTCGACCACATGGACTTGCTCCAAAGGAGCAGTGTATGCCTTGACTATCAAGAACAGACTAAGGACACTAACTCAAAGGAAGTAGTGCATGCCTTGTCTTTCCTATGCCTGTCCAAATATCGGCTATGGACAAGGCACGTATCAGATCAACAAACCCTCCCTTGCACTTCTATCTATTTATTGCGAGATATATTCTCTCTCCAGCTGTCTTGGCCTCAGTATTTGTGGCATGGTTGACCATACCGATCCATCGGGTACCTGTAGAATGCAATTTGCTATCAAGCACCTTGGTCATACAATCTCTCAGCATCTTATTAGTCTCGACGTATTTTAGGTCCACAGTAGTGGTACTTGATGTCAATTTACTTGGTCTGTCGTGATATAAATCATCTTGTATACTCTTGTTGTTGATATGGACCACTAGTGCCTACATTTGTGGCAATATCATCTCGGCAAGCTACATAGAAACTTCGTGGGAAGAGGACCATCCGGCTCAGTTTTAGGTCCATAGCAGCAAGTTCCAGGAAACTACCAGATGCCTGGTCTGATTGTCAATGTGACTGCAAAAATATCAGGTGGCAAATTGTCTACGGTACAATTTTCAGGTCGATTAAACGGTCGGATCGGGAAAAACAGATTTTCGTAGTTTCCGGGATCATGGACCGCCGATGTCTCGGTGACCATGGGTGACGACTCCATGCCTTAGCCTAGGAAAAGAAAAGAGCAAGAGGTCCTGGTTCAAGACCAGATGGGACAAATATCCAAAAAGGTCCTTGGTCTTAGGATTGCCTTGTCAGAGTGTGCTGACTAGGATAAAGGTACCTCTTCTTCCTCTTTAGGTGAGGTAAGATCCTTGTGTGCTAGCCACGGACACATGACGATTTGCCATGGGATTGTGGGTTATGTGACCACTATGAGTGAGTCATGAGAGTATCCTCTAGCTCTCTAGGTCGTGTGTGACCGGTCAGCCTGATTGATAGGCTGATTTCCTCTCTTGTGTGACATCGTGGACTCTAGTGTGTGAGTGTGAGTCCCCATGGCTAAGTGGTGTGGCTTGTGAGAGGACTTACTTGCCCAAGCTCTATCTCTATATGTACTGCATCATGTTTAGCGATGAAATAACCATTCTCGAGCACAACTAATGCTTTTTTAGTCCTACATGCTTGCTGCTCCAAGGCTCCCTCTCTCCTCCAGATCCAATACTACTGTGTCTCCTTTAATGCTTTTGACAGATTTATGTTTTATACCTTAGTAGTAGAAAAAGAGAGAGTCCTCTTTTCTTGTCCAATAGACCGGACCACCATTCAAGATGTACACAAAGCTTGAGGAAGACAATTGAATATTTTCCTCCCTAGTCAGTATTTATGTAGCACACAAGGAGTAGCGGGTCAGATTCTTATAGGCGTCCAAACTAGATTTCCATGTGACATATCTTCTATACACAACGCATGATGGACTTCACTAATTGCCAGTGATGTGGCCCTGTATTGGCCACAAAGTTACTAACATATCTTATAGCATAAAACGTAACAGTGGATGTTACTATCTTTGCATACATGGGACGACAAATAATAGCATAGTAGGGAATGTTATCCTTCTTACATCCGTCTTCTTCTGTATTAGGGATCATGGAGTAGGAGAGCTTGAAGTCTGTTGTCATGGGTATACTTATGTACTTGCAATCCTCCATGTTGTTTTGCTTGAGGACCTCCACGATATACTTGGTCTGGTTAAATTTGATGTAACCTACTGCTTGACTGTGGTGGACAGCTATCCCAAGGTACAACTCAAGAGGACCCATGTCATTCATCTTGAACCTTCTGGTCAGATCTAATTCAGATTGACTAATAACTTGAGATAACAAATATATTATCAGGTCATCCACGTATACTGTAACTAGCATTAAGTATCACTCATCCTCTTCTATATAGACACTAGGATTGTACTCGTAGTGCATAAAGGTCAGCATCACCATGAATTTATTTTCCTTGTAGTATATCCTTGAGGCCTATTTCTGTCCATATAGAACTTTCACTAGTTTGTATACCTTACCCTCTAGAGCCTTCACTCCCTCAAGCACTTCCATCAGTACCTCTTTACCAAGGTTCTCATACACAAAAGTTGTTTTGACATCCTAGATCTTTTACAATAGTGATGTCCAACATGGATTTGATGCAGGCAAAGGTGATAACATGGGTGAAGGTATCTTCGTCCTCTAAGGCCCCAGGATAGAAGGCATTTATCTGGTGTGCATGTTTATGGCCTCCGCAATGGTCACAAGCTCTCCCTAAGCCAAGCATGACTAGTTGAGTCTGCTTCATTCCGTACTCTCCCAATCATACTTAGGGAAAGGTTTCTATTGGTATTTACCGTACTTGACTGTGACAGTGGTACCTTGAAACTCAGCTAGTTCTATTGCTCTTCATTTGGTAGTGCTTGAAGTGTACATATTTTTTTGTTTGAGGAGGAGCTGCTGACCTTAGAATTACAGTCAATGGCATTCAAAATATTCAAACTTCATAGCCACCCTCTTCATTACACCATTGTCATGGTTTACTAGCACCATCTACCAATTTTCAGGTACGTAATGACCAATGTTGAGTAGTAGAATCCACTTTCCTGATTTCGAAGCATGGACAGGATCTAACAATGTTTCCTTACTGAGCGTCCTTTGATCAAAGTCGACATCTCAGCTCCTGATGAGTTTTTCAGCTACTTGGTCTAACTGCCTATGTGCTTCGTGTACAGTATCATACCTAACTATTATACACTTACAAGTACAAGCATCCAGCTTGCCACTTCCTTCTCTTACTTGGACCTTTATCTTGTCACTATTGTCAAAGATCCTCAAGAGTGAGGCATGTAGCTTACTTCCTAACAAAACCTCCTACAGCATGCTAAGAACCTCCTCTTGCTACTTTCTTATTACATCTTTTAAGTGCAGTTGTAAGAGTAAGATCTACATGGAACCAAGCAGTTCTTACAGCTTCAGTCCACAAGTGAGCTAGGAATTGAATGTCAAAGAGTATACTTTGTATCATGCCAAGGATAGTCTGGTTTAACCGTTTGGCAAGGCAATTACTCTAGAGGATGTAAAGGTTGGTAGTCTGGTGGTTAATGTTATATTGATTCTTACCAGCCTTTACATGCCTCGTACTTATCACTGTTGTTTGTATGCAGCACCTTGGCCTTTTTGCTTGTCTATTGCTCTACCATGGCAACAAACGTTTGTAGATTTTCATTAGCATCCCCCTTTTCCTTGAAGAAGTAGATCCTCCTACAACTCTAGTCCTCAATGAAGGTTAAAAAAACTCTGTTTTGATTGGAAGGAGTGTAGAATGATCCACACACATGAGAATGAATCAGGTCTAAAATGTTTTGCTATACATTACCCATTATCCTTCAAGGGCAGTTTTGTCTTTCTTACACTCTCCCTCGTCCTTAGCCTTGCATCCCTCCATCCTATGAACTACTTCGTGCGGTTGCATAGTTTATAGCGTGCTATCAGTCACATGACCAAAGAGTGTGTGCTACAACATAGCATCTGTATCTTTGGTGGAGGTAGCCATCGCGGTGATGGCCTATGGTATGATATCAGGCTTTGAAGACGTGGATTGTTCAACAATCACATATACTTTGTTTTTGCTCTCAAATAGCACATCGGCTCTTACGACTTGTTCTACAAGACTCTCCATAAGATAGGAGATCTTCATATCCTTGTTTTTCATAATTACAGCCTATTCCTCCGTGGTCCATGATTTTGAAAACCAACACGAGATTTTTTACAGAAGATAACATATAGTCTGCATTCGTCAACTTCAAGTCCTTCTCGATACCATTCACGTTAATACTGATCAACTTGTCTGCCATATATTTTGCCAATATAGAACAGAAGTAGATAATTTGATCAGCAGTATCTTTGTTGAGGATGTGCAGTGCCACTTTAGGTATACCAATGGTAGCCTTGTCTATACAAAGCTACCATTGGTACACCTAAAATGCTATTTGATGTCCTTAATGGAGATAAATTCATCCTTCTCCCTTACAGAGAAGTGGTTCATTCCAGATTCAAGCCCATAGGCTCCACGCTTGAGCAATATTGCTCCTTTGATTATAGATATGCTCTCAGACATCATGTCCAAAAACTCCTTCTTACCCGTTCTTTTTTCCTCATTCTTACTACTCGTATGTCTTTCTTCAGAGCCCTATACTCCTGTGGCTTATCACAGTTGTGGCACTTTCCAAGATGCTTTAAACCATTTCCACTACCACCCTTGTCTCTGTTACCCTCATACTGTGCATCATAGGCTGAAAAAATGCCCTTTCTACAACTATTACGCAAGGTCTTATTGCAACATACTCAACACCACCTCATTCATCAGCTCCTCCTCCTTCCAATAATCCAGGAAAATTCTTAGAGGATCCTATGATTTTAGTAGATCCATGAGGAGGATCATGGCTTATATATTTGTATTGATTTCCCACTTCATATGTATCAGTTGTTACAATAGTCCTTTGAAATATACAAGGAAGTCTAGAATGGACTCTCCCTTGTCCACTTTCATCCCTAGTATTTTTGAAGAATGAAAAAGGAATTAATAATAGTCATTGATTGGTCGACACATGTAAGATTTTCATGAGCCTTAGATGCATGAATAATGCCATATAGATGAGCATGTTGTGATTCGTGCACTTATGTCACAAGGATCGTTAGTGCAATGCCATTTTGGTACTATATTATTCATATACAGGGTCTTCCTTAAGTGGTTCAACCTATTCTCTAACAAATATTTCCAGGTAGCCACATACTCTCATGAAAATCTCAAACTACCATTTTTATAACAAAATGTTGAGAATTTGTCCCTTTACATATCCATGTGTGGCACTAGGAGGCGTCGACGAGCTACGAGAGAGAGGAAATTCCTTGTCATTGGATATGGTAACTCAAGGATTACTCGGATCCTAAAATAGAAGGTTGCCCACAGAAGTTGAAAAGTCACTGAATCTAGTGGACCTTGTTTCACTAGTATCGGACTAGTAACAATGGATATATGGCCTTCTAAAGCTGGGATGTGCGCGGCGGCTGTGGGAGGTAAGCACGGTTTGACCGGAACGAGTAACAATGTACCATCTAGCAATTTTACTCTGGAAGGATGGCCGAGGTATCTGATGGGTGATCCGCCGGATTTCAGAAGCACAGTTTATCTCTGAGGAAGTTAGCTAAAATTATGGGTTGGAGTCCAAAACATATTGTTTTAGTTTGTTACTCGGGGACTTGGTCAATATTCCGATTGACAGTCCGTAAACAGGTTTCAAACCACATCAATCCCCATCACCAAACACAATGATTACTTCATGAAAACAGAGTCCAAAGGCACAAGGGGCACCGCCATTATGATTAGGAACATCTATGGTGTTTTAATGGATCCTTGGTGTGTGAGGGCGCCTTGGCGGGCGACGTAGTCCACGGTGCTGATTGAGCGGCTCATTTGGAGTACTATGCTTTGACTGATGAAGTGTGAGCTACGATGATCTCAATCATGCACATTATGGTGCGTTGGAGAGCACATGACTAGTCCTACAAATGTTCAGATCGTGTCCATGTTATGAAACTAATGTTAAATTGCATTCTTCCCTTGATGAAAGTGACTGTCTCATAATTGTATTCAACTTTTAAAAAACACAGCGTGAGCTGACCAGAAAGCGTGAGCTTTCTGGTCGACTCAGAACCACCTGCACAAAAGTAGCCGTGGATGTAGAAGACCAGTCAGGCCATATTAGAACTACATCCCACATTTTGACAAAGGCTTATGGACCCACGGCCCTGACCGGTCTACAAAACATTCAAAGCATTCGCGGTAGCTGGGATCATCATCGGGGACGACATCTCTCTCAAACTTTGAGGTTCCAGAGTTGAAGAGTGCATAATGATACAAGAGACATAGTCCATCCAGAATTATACGGACAGTCCTGGCTTCACACTATGGAGGTGGTACTTTGAGATGTACCTCACACATAAATGTGTATTGCAGGCCATGCAGGGAAACAAAGTCCGAGATGGTAGTGGACAAGGAGGCCTTCGAAGAATACTACAAAGGCACTCATGCTGCTAGGGTCTTGGATGAATGAGTCATAGTGGGACTATTTCCAAGGCTGTAAGATGGCACCCAAGGCTTGGCAAAAACTTTGTACCATCCTTCAATCCAAGTTACTGGCAAATAAATCTTAGTAGTTAAGTGACTCCTGATGGTGGAAATTGAGGAGGAAGATGATGTCATCCCTGTCATTTAGTAGATCGAGTCGTTCGCCTTACAGTACAATAACATGGAGTGGAAGACTGATAGAAAGCTGCAAGCGATGGCCCTTTGAATGGCCCTTCTTGATAGTTGGAATCCTCTCAATACTGTCTTGAGAGGTTGCACAGGAGACAATATCACCTATGGCGTGGTCACAGTGAACATCTGCAATGAGGCATAGCAACGGAACTGTAGGGAGTCCTGGTTGTCCTCATTGGCCCTTGTTACCATGGTGACAGAAGCGGGGCCAAGGGAGGTACAAGTATGGCAGTGACAAGAAGGGTACCAAGAAGAGTCCATGCCGTATCACAACAAGGAGAGAAAGGCTGGCAACAAGGATGCAAAAGGCAAGAAGACGCTCTTGAACGGCACTCAAGACTATTACCTAAAGAAGGCCAACCGGCGAAGCTTTGAGTCTGGAGCACAGGAGCACACCCAGGTCGAGAAGGTCAGGTTTATCAACTACACCAAGTCCAATAAATCCGTGGTGGTCATGAACGACAAGGTAGAGCCGGTGGCTGGCCAAGGACATGTAGATGTGGAGGTTGTGGTTAGTGGAAAGCAGGTGCAGCGTGCCATCAAGGAAGTGCAGCACGTACCTGGCTCGGATGACATTCTAAGTGTCAGCTGCCTCACTGACAAGGAATACGAGGTACTCTTTAGGAGAAGAGGGACAGTGGTGTGGATACCATGGTGGTGAGCCCGTGCTGGAGGCTAAACGTGAGGGAGGTCTTTACATTTTGGAGACCAAGGTGATCCCCACGGTGATAGACTGAGCAGCAACCGTCAACCTGGCCAAAAAAGGGGGAGCTGATTAGGAATCTGGGATTCACGATTAGGACATTCCTCACCCCCAGTCGTGAAGGAGATGGTGAAGCGCAAGCTGGTACACGGCCTCATCATCGATACTGTGGAAGAGGTAACCGATGTGGTAAAGTACCAAAAGTACAAGTATTGCAGTATGGGCAAGGCGCGGCATAAACAATTCAACAAGAATGTGAATCATGCCTGACACCTACCAGATGGCATGCACAACGACATGTGCGGACCATTCAAGACGGTGTAAAAAAGAGGTGCATGTTACTTTGTCACCTTCATAGATGACTATAGCATAAAAATCAACGTGTACTTCATAAAGCAGAAAGGTGAGATCCTGGACCGGCTGAAGGAGTATGTCGTCGCGGTGGAGAGGTAAATTTGCTAGAAGGTCAGAGCGCTACATAGTGACAATGACGTAGAGTACGTGGGCTGTCGCAGGTGGATGACGTAGCAGGGTATAAAATGGGAGTAAACTGTTCTGTATTAGCCTCAATCAAATGGCGTGGCGGAGCAAGCAAACCAGATGCTGGTGAACATGGTACTGACCACGGTGGTGGATGCAAAATTGCTGTGAAGCTTCAGGGTAGACGCTGTGCGTATGGTGAGCCACACCATCAGCCTCACTCCTATACCGGTATTGAATGATAAGAGCGGTTGGAACATACCGATAGAGGTTTGGAGTGGATGCAAGCGAATTGTGGCAAACCTGAAATGTTTGAGTATAAGGAGAATGCGATATTGCAGGCTGCACAGAGGTGTGATGGCATGTTGGAGCTGCAAGCAAAGTCGTATATCTTCCTTAGCTATGAGAGTGTGCATAAGGTATTCAGCGTCTATGACATGCACAAAGAGGAAGTAATTCATAACTGAGAGGTCGAGTCTGACAAACAGCAAGGCTACATCAATGGCAATGACGTGGACGTGGTGGACTCTCTAAAGACAAGGGATTCATTCCAATTTTTTTACTACAAGGAGCCAGTATCCGAAGGTGCATCAGAGCTTGAAGGTGCATCAGAGCCGGAAGCTGCATCAGAGCCCAAAGGTGCGTCAGAGTCCAAAGGTACATCTGATCCCAAAGGTGCATCAGTGTCCAAAGGTGCATCAGAGTCCAAAGGTGCATCAGATCCCAAAGGCGCATGAAAGCTTGAATGATAGCAGCAGGCATGTAGACTGTAGCCCAATCCTTGCAGAGGCTAGAAGGATGTGCCAGTTTTAAATATTGGAAGATCTGTATCCGCCTCCTTTTGGAGGGCAGAGACTTGTAGGAGGTGGTGAGACAAGCCAACTACAAATCAACATGAAAAGGGCATAATTGCAGTAGAGGTGGCAGTAAAGAAGTTGATTTAGAAATGTGAAGTGAAAGTAAGTTTATATACAACTTCAACGGTGACATATGAGGAGTAGAAAAAGAAAGATTGTCAGGCCCGTAGGTTACTTGTCAATACTATCTCCAACCTGTATCTTCAGTATGTGAATGAGAAGGCAACTACAAGGATGTATAGGTATATTGTACAAGACGTATGAGAGCAAGGATCATGTATGCCTCATCTTTTTGGAGGAGAAGATGATGGCATTGAAAATACGGGGTGTGAAAGGATGAAGGCATACCTAGGTGTGAAAAGGGATCTAGCAAAAGCAGTTGAAAGTGTTGGAAAACCATGTAGAAGAGGTATAATTCATCCTGGTCTTGCTAAGGAGACCCACAATGAGCTATAATAGAGTAGAAAAGACGTTACAATGTGAGTCAATTCTTACTTCATCTGCACGTACCAGATATAGATACAACTACACTGTATTATAGGAAAGTGCAATGTATAAGTAGTAGGAGTGAAGTAGGTTTTATGGCAATGGACTCACACAACCAGTGGGAGCAGAAATTTGTGTAGTAGAGAGACAAATAAGATCTTGCTGCTCACAGGGGATCATATTTGCCCTTACTCCTGTAAGGACAAATACGATCCCCTGTGAGCACAGTCTTGTAGCAATGGTACTAGGCACTCATAGTGAAATTTGGCATGCGTGCTATGGCCATATTGTCGTGAATGCCTTGGAGTAGCTCAAGTGAAAAGATAATTGGTTACTAGTCCATCATCTTGAACTTTGAGTAGTAGTTATGTTCCAGCGATTTGGACAAGAAGCAATATCGCAAGGCATTTTCTAGAGTAGGAAAATGTCCAAAGGAGGTATTAGAGCTGGTCCACATAGGCTTGTGTGGCATGATGCAAACCTAGAGCTTTACAGGCTCTGGGTATTTTTAACCTTTATTGATGATTTCAGCCAGTAAGGAATAAGGTCATCCGGCTAAGTTTTGGGTCCAGATGAGCAAGTTCCACGAAACTACCAGATGCCTACTCCGATCTTCAATCTGAATTCATCACTGGAAAGATCAGGTGGAAAAGTTTGTACGGTCCAAGTTTCAGGTCAATCCACGGTCGGATCAAGAGATATGAAGTTTCGAAGTTTCCAGGATCAGGAACCGCCGATGTCTGGGTGACCATGGGTAACGGCTTTATGCCTTAGCCTGAGAAGAAAAGCAAGAGGTCCAGGGTCAAGACCAAATTGGTCTTATGATTGCCTTTTCAGGGTGTGCTGACTAGGATAAAGGTACCTCTCATTACGTTCTAGGTGAGGTAAGCCTGGTTTGTGTATGCTAGCCATGGACACATGGACATTTTCCATGGGATTTTGGATTATGTGACTACGAGGACTGAGCCATGAGAGCATTCTCTAGCTCTCTAGGTCGTGTCTCACTGGTTAGCCTTATTGCTAGGCTGATTTCCTCTCTTGTGTGAGATTGTCGACTCTAGGATGTGAGCCTTAGCCTCCATGGCTAAGTGGTCTGGTTTGTGAGAGGGTTGACTTGGCCAAGCTATAGCTCTATATGTACTCTATCATTTTAAGTAATACAACAACCATTTTTCTACACAACGGATGCCCTTTCAGTCCCACATGCTCACTGCTCCAAGGCTCCTTCTCTCCTCCAGATCCAACACAGTCATTATACTATTCTATACTTCCTTTCGGCCAAGGACCAGAATTTTTATTGGTTCAAGGAATTCAAGGCATTGGCCAAGAACCAGAATAGTGAGAAAATCAAGGGGTTGTAGAGCAACCGCGGTTGAAAATATTGGAGTAAGTAGTTCTTGGACTACCTCGTAGAAGCTTGTATCAAGGTGTAGCATATCGTGCTGTACTCACCGTAGTTCAATGGTGATAAAGAACATACCAACCGTACCATTGTTGAGTGGGCATGCTCTATGCTACACATGACTTGACTCACCTACAACTTCTAGGCCAAAGCAGTGAGCATTGCAGGATACATCAAGAATCACAGTCCAACCAATGTGGTAGATCATATGATGTCATACACGGTGTGATTTGACAAGAAGCCAAGCGGGACTACCATCGTGCGTTTGGCAGCTTGGCGTTCATACACCTGCCCACGGAGCAGTAGCAAAAGGAGGGCGTGAACAGCGTGTAAATGCTCATTATTGGCAATTACATGGCAAGGCACATCACTTGTAAAAGAGAGATACCTGCCACATCATCTCCGAGGATGTCGTCTTCAACAAGAGCAACATCATCTGCACCAACATCGTCTCTTAAGAGTTAGTAGAACCAGCAGCTGATGAGGCCGTTGGAGTAGATATCTTTCCTGACCCAGTCTCTTGTCATCCTTCGTTCACTATGACAATGGAAGAACTAGCCTTCTCTGTAATATCTTATATATTAGATGCAACGGCCTTATTTGCAAAAAGAGAGGAAAGAGATATAGTACCACCAATAGCAGTAATTATGGCAGCAGTACGGCACTAGCCACCCATTTACACTCCAGTACCAGGTCGTAGGTACCCTCTCAGGATATAGTATAAGCCTGGTGAGCGCGGCCATTTCTGGTTACTGCACGAACCAAAACAGATAAATGTTACTGTCAAAATATTCTCGCAAAACTGACTCTGTGCAAATCTATGGTCCGAGAATCCTCTTCACAATAATAGTTCAGGTCCGACCACCAAACCACCTTGACAAACGGGTCTATGGTCACGTGACCGTTTGGACCTCACTGTCAAGTTATCCCCTAATAAAGTGACACATGTCACTCCTGTCCGCCTAGCGGAAAGAAACCGTTAGTTAGCAGTCTTGTCCTGTTCTAACCTTCTATACCAAGGATGTTGATTCCCTCGAGTTAACCAGAACAGTTCTGCCCATCTTGTTCCCTTCGGTTTTGCGGCTTCGCCGCCGTGTCCTCTTTCGGCTTAAATCTCGCACATCTTGCCTTCGCCAGCATCTCTCAGCTCTCGGCTCTTCGCTCCGTCACTCTCGCTCCTTCACTCAGTTCTCTCTCAGTCAGTCATCACTCATCTCACTCCGCTTCCTCTCAGCAACTCGTCTACCTCAACTCCTCAACACCCTAAATCTTCCCAAGTCCTACGACTAACTTCTTGGGACCGCTCTCGCTCTCGTCACCTTGCTGACATACTCATGCATGATTCCAATGCTTTTGCCTGCTTCTGCTACTACTGGTCGTGTACTTACATTCTTCTGACATGGTATGAGAGCATCAGGAAACATCACCTAGTGCCCCGTAGTCCCGTCATTGCTCTGCCATCCTGACTCCATCACCTTAGCCTGCATTCCCTCTGCTGCCTCTGCCATCGCTTCGTGCCTCTTTGCTTCGCCAGCAGCTGACATCAGCAGTACCACTTGGAGAAATCATCGCATTGAAGAAACCGCTACGTCATCTTGAGAAAGACTTGCGCCCATTCCTCGCCCGTGGCCAGCTGTTGATGACTCGTCGTCCACAACAGCAACAAGAAGATCCCAAGCCGCGATCTGTCATCAACTACCTAGAAGCTTCCTACAGTTTTGCCATCCATAACCCCTCACCTCCTTGGTTTCCGCGAGCACCTCTACCCTTCTCCTCTCGCTCTCCATTGTATCTGCCACCTCTATCCCATCATCATTGATCCACCCGCATCCATTGTCTTGAGCCGCTTCCTCGCATCATCTTCTCACTAAGTTAGCAGCAGCAGATTGAACTGCCACCGTTGGGATATCGGACACCACCAGTCTTCCTGCTCCCACTGTGAGCCAATTGGGGAACAAGTCGTCACTCTCCTGACATCAGCGTACCAGTGTTTCTGCCCACCGTATCACCCCGTCTACTACAACAAATCCCCTCTAGTTGATAGGATATCAGACACCGCCAGTCTTCCTGCCCGTCGAGGGCCAACTGGGGAACAAGCCGTCACTCTCCTGAAAGAAGAGGAAGTGGGTATCTCACTCTTGCTCCCTGCTGCGCTGCCTCCTACCTCTCCATCCTTTGTCCACCGTGTTCTCTACCCTCCTTCTCTATCATAGTCATCAGCTTTCATTCTTCTCCCTATCATCTCCATCTTCATCGTGTCATTCACCATCTTCCTCCTTCTGCCTCCTCCGAGTCGCCCTCATCAACTTCATCTGCCTCTTCTCAATTCTTCAAATCATTCTTCTTCATCCATTCAGCCTCCGCATCAGCTGCTCTTCATCATTTCGCAGCGCACGTGGTTTTGCCCCTGCGCACACTCAGCCATCAGCCACCTCCTCATTTCTTCACATCGTTCTTTTGCTCGGCACAAGGATTCATTCGGTCGTATCGCCGTTTCCGCGACGACCTGCGCCCACGCCGAAAACCTCCACAACGCACGCGGCTCGCCCCTACGCCCACTCCGTCATTATCTTCAGCTTCAGCCCCCGCATCATTAGCATCTCTCGCCAACACAAAGGTCTGCACGAGCTACCTGCCAGCTTCGCAGCGGCCTGCACCTACGCCGGCAACTGATTCCTTGCGGCGCATCGGCTCCTTCCTTCCCCTTGCCGCATTCTACTCCCCTATCCCAAGTAGCACACGCGGTCTCGTCCCTGCGCCCACTCAGCCATCAGCCATCTCCTCATTTCTTCACATCGTTCTTCCGCTCGGCACAAGGATTCGCCCGGTCGTATCGCCGTTTTCGTGACGACCTGCGCCCACGCCGAAAACCTCTGCAGCGCACGCAGCTCGCCCCTGCGCCCACTCAAATCATCGATCACTCCTCTGCCTTCCGCATCATCCTCTGCTCGGCACACGAATCCGCTCGATCGCATCGCCCACTCCGTGACGAACCGCACCCATGCCGAAAACATCAAACAGCACACGTGATCCTGCCTCTGCTCCCATTCCCACCTTCAGGATTTCCCCACCTTCATTCTTTGCTCATTCTCCGCTCTCCTCAAAAGATCTCAACCAGTCGAACTACTTGACCATCTGCGTTCACGTCTCAGCACACAACCTTTGCCTTCCTCACAGAGTGCTGCATCTGGCAAGACTCTAATCTCTCCCTATGACCAATCATCCAATAACTCTCAAATGGCGACCAGGGGAAGCTCAGGCACTCAACAACGGTGCCTTTGTTGGAGACATGGCAAACCGATCAAGCAAGGAATTGTCGAAATCGCTCACAGAATCCCCATTCTGCACTTCAATGATGCAGGCGCAGTCAGCCATGATGAATGGCTTGCTGCAATGGAACTGCATGCAGATGTGAGCTTTGGTAGCTTTGAACTCTGGGACATCTTCAGCAAAGAACGAGACTACTTCGACGTTGACTTTTCCACTCTCAACATTCGGCAATACTGGAGTGACCACTTCTTTGCCGAATATCAAGCCCTAGTCATCCTGTACCTCACCACCGACCGACCGTCCATTTCACTCTATTCTTAAGGCCTATGACCCATGCTCAAGCGACATCTCCAGTCTCATGAGTGACATACGCCAAGAATGCAGACGACGTCGAGGACATTGATGGAGAACAATTCAACCAGAGAGGATCACCGTGGAAGATCTCCCTGAAATCCCAGACATGCCACCCCTCCACATCCTGCCCAATCCTCCAGCTCCACCTGCATCCTCACGGCGCTGATACAAGAATGGTGGAACTGCTTATACATCACTTTTCAGACCACAAAACATGCACTACGCCAGTTTCAAGGGGGGTGTTAGAATATTCTCACAAAACTGACTCCGTGCAAATCTATGGTCCGAGAATCCTCTTCAGAATAATGGTTCAGGTCCGACCACCAAACCACCTTGACAAACGGGTCTCTGGTCACCTGACCGTTCTGACCTCACTGTCAAGTTATCCCCTAATAAAGTGACACATGTCACTCGCGTCCGGCTAGCGGAAAGAAGCCGTTAGTTAGCATTCTTGTCCTGTTCTAACCTTTTATACCGAGGATGTTGATTCCCTCGAGTGAACCAGAACAGTTTTGCCCATCTTGTTCCCTTCGGTTCCGCGGCTTCACCGCCGTGTCCTCTTTCTCCTTACATCTCGCACATCTTGCCTTCGCCAGCATCTCTCAGCTCTTGGCTCTTCGCTCCGTCACTCTTGCTCCTTCGCTCAGTTCTCTCTCAGTCAGTCATCACTCATCTCCCTCCGTTTCCTCTCAGTAACTCGTCTACCTCAACTCCTCAACACCCTAACTCTTCCCAAGTCCTGCGAGTAACTTCTTGGGACCGTTCTCGCTCTCGTCACCTTGTTGACATACTCATGCTTGATTCCAATGCTTCTGCCTGCTTCTGCTACTACTCGTCGTGTGCTTACATTCTTCTGACAGTTACAATAGTAGTAGATTCAGATGAGCTAGCATCGTACAAGGAGGTGATGACAACACGTGAAGCAGCAGATTGGATGCAAGCCGTGCAACAAGAGATACAAGTGATAGAGTGTCCATCTAAGCGTAAGTTAATCAAGTGCAAGTGGGTGTTCAAGAAGAAACATGGAGCAAAGGGGAATATCAAAAATAAAAAAATGCAAATATGGTCACCAAGTGCTACTCCT
The DNA here is from genome assembly GCA_023375785.1 of Penium margaritaceum. Classification (NCBI taxonomy): domain Eukaryota; kingdom Viridiplantae; phylum Streptophyta; class Zygnematophyceae; order Desmidiales; family Peniaceae; genus Penium; species Penium margaritaceum. The sequence goes on along the minus strand of SZWC01000309.1, from coordinate 297,181 downwards.
TGCAAGAGGACATTGCCTACATTGAATCGTTTGCTTCCATTGCAAGTTTTGCCTCTATGCATACTGTTCTCTCTTATGTAGCAGCTGAGGTCTTCAAGAACCACCACATGGATGTGAGAATGGAATTCCTGAATGGTGACTTAGAGGAGGAGATATACAGGGAATAGCTAGAGGAATTCATCGAGGATGGCTAGGAGAACCTGGTTCGTAAGTTGCATAAGCCACTATACGGCCTCAAGCAAGCATCACGCGCTTGGAACCAGATGTTGGATATGGCGCTGCTATGCATGTTTAACGAGTACAACAAATATAACTATAGTGTCTATCACTTGGAAGATGAACATCAGGTTCTCATCATCATTGTGTACATGGATGACATACTCCTTTCTAACTGCATGTCTGCACTATAGGAGTTCAAGGAGGTGATACAAGAGTCCCTCCAGATCTCTGATCTCGGGAAGGCATCAAGATTCTTTGGCATCAACATCATGCATGACCATAAATCATGATCTCTCTCTTTGCAATAAAGCCATTACATCAAGGATTTACTGAAGTGGTTTGGCATGGTAGAAGCAAAATCCATCGATACGCCATAGGAGACGCAGTTGTACCTTGTGAGCTTCATTAGAGAAGCACATGCTACTCAGCGGTAGAAGTACAAGAGCATTGTCGGCAGTCCTTTGTATTGATGGTGGTAAGAATGCCAGATCTTGTACAAGTTGTAATTGCTGTGAACCAGCACATGGAAAATCCTAGACCTGAGTACCAGAAGGCGGTAAAGCGTATCATTTGCTACATTGCGGGCACTATAACCATCACCATCATCTACAACAGCACCACCAACATCATTAGCTACACAAACAAAGATTTGGCTTCAAACACTGAGAATCGGAAATCAATCTCAAGACATGTATTTCTCATGAATGGGGCTGCTAGAAGCTGGTGTAATAAGTAGTAGGTGGTTGTGGTAACCCCAAGCACGAAAGTTGAGAACGTATCTCTCAGATTTGGAGTAAAAGAAGACGTTTTCCTCCTATATCTCATGGCACAGATAAGAGGGAGTACAGTAGTCCCTAGATCCATGTGCATCTACAACTAGAGTACAATCGTACTCACTAAGAATACTAAGTACCATGCAAAAAAAAAGCATGTTGACATAGCATATCACTTCATCAAGCACATGGTACAGGAGGGTACCATCAAGCTAGAGTTCACTCAACCAACAAGTGGGTCACTGATCTTTGTACGAAGCCACTGATGCGTGAGATGTAGCAATGATACGTAAAGTAATGGAGAAATTATCTACTATGAGTATGGCAAAGTGGGAGATTATTGGAAAATGGGCCGTCGATGTCTACGTGATCATTGGCAACGGCTCCATGCCTTCACCTAAGAAAATAAAAAAACAAGACATCCAAGATCAAGACCTTATAGGACAAACACCCAAAAAGATCCATGATTGTTCGATTTCCTCCATAGAGTTAACTAAGTAGGAAAACGGTATCTTTCCTTGCTTTTTAGGTGAGGTAAGATCCTTGTGTGCTAGCCATGGACACATGGCAATTCTCCATGGATTTCTGGATTATGTGACCACTAGGAATGTATGATAAGCAAAATTTCGAGCTCTCTAGGTCATGTGTGAGTGGTCAACATGATGATCAAGCTGATTTCATCCCTTATATGAGATTATGGACTCTAGTGTGAGAGTCTTAGACACTAGTATGGCTTGTGAGAGGGCAGACTTGCCCAACATCTAGTTCTATATCTTCTCAATCATTTTCATTCATTTAATAATCATTATTGAGCAAAATAAATGTCCTTTGAGTCACATATGGTCATTGCTCCAAGGTCATCTCTCTTCTCTAGATCTAACACACAACAGTAATGATAGTAGTCACTGCAACGTCAACAGCACCAGAAATATATCGAAGCTGGAGTATTCCACTTTAGTGGGATGAACACATTCAAGGAAGTACACGACCGCCTCATCATGGTGAAATATGACATGTTGTACACAGAGAAGGCAGATCTGGCACAGTATAAGGACTTAGAGTAAACCAATAATACTACGCACAACAATCAGGAGTTCGTGTAACCACTATTCATCCCCCCTTGACCTATTTCATTAGGTAATGATCGGATGGTATATGCTAAGTGGGTTGCAATGGTATAGATGTAGTTGGAGATCCTACGTGGTATTGATATATGAGTGTTCCATGGCATGTTGTATACACCTGATATTGCATTTAACCTTCTCTCAGCTTCTTCTCTCACAAACACGAGACTGCGTGTTCTCTCTGACAATGACTATTGCTACATCCTCGACACGGATACAAGAGAGGTGCTGGCCAGGTCGATAAAGGATGATAATATGTACCATTTGTTAAGGACGACTAAGATCCCATGTGAGCAGAATCTTATAACAGTGATGTGGGCACCCGATGGTTAGATATAGCATGCATGCTATGACCACATTGGCATGCGCACCTTTTAGTAGCTTGAAGCAAAACAGATGGTACGTGGCTCATCCACCATCTCCAACTTTGAGTAGCAACTATGCATTGGCTGTTTGGAGTGAAAGCATGATCATGAGGTATTCATTGAGCAAGGAATTGTGCAAAAGAGTTATTATAGCTGGTCCACACAGACATGTGTAGCCCGATGCAAACGTAGAGCTTTAGAGGCTCAAGATAGTTTCTAACATTTATTCATGATTTCAGCCGTTACACTACTTTTTACTTGTTTTCGTCCAAGGACTAGTCCTTTGACAGCCTCAAGGAGTTCAAGGCAGTGGTTGAGGACCAGAATGATAAGAAAATCAAGGTCCTATACAGCAACTATAGTGGAGAGTACCTGAGCAAGGAGTTTCAACACTATCTCATATCAAATGGCATCAAGCCGTAGCAAGTGGTACCATACTCACCGTTGCAGAAGGATGTAGTAAAATACGCCATACATACCACCATCGAGTCGGCATGCTCCACGTTATACTTGGCTTAGTTTACGTATAATGTTTTAGTCAAAGTAGTAAGTACTTTAATGTACACCAAGAACTCCGATCCAACCAAGGCACAGGAGTAGATGATTCTATACAAGGCATGATTTGACGATAAGTCGAGCATGGATTGTCTCCAAGAGTTTGGTAGCGTGGAGCACATGCATGTGTGCAAGGAGAAGTAGTAAAAGTAGGACGTAAAGAGCGCTAAAATACTAATGTCATGGCAAACAAAGCGTATCACCTCTATGATAGGGATATTTACTACGTAATCATCTCATGGGATATTGTTATTATATCAGGAGGAAAGAGGGAGCCTTGGAGCAGTGAGCATGTGGGACTGAAAAGGAATCAGTTGTACTGAAGAATGGTTGTTGAATCACTTAAAATGATAGAGTACATATAGATCTAGAGCTTGGGAAAGTCATCCCAAGCCACACTATAGTCCACAATCTCATACAAAAGAGGAAATCAGCGTAGCAATCAGGCCGACCAACCACACACAACCTAGAGATCTAGAGAATGCTCTCATGGCTCACTCCTAGTGGTCACATGACCCAAAATCCCATGGAGTAGCCATGTATCCATGGCTAGCACACAAGGATCTCACTTCACTTAAAAAATAAGGAGTGGTACCCTTATCATAGTCAGCACACTCTCACAAGGCATTCATAACACCAAGAATTGTTTTGGATATTTCTCCCATCAGGTCTTGAACGTGTACCTCTTGTCTTTTTCTTATCTCAGGCTAAGGCATGGAGCCGTTACCCATGGTGACCCACACATCAGTAGTCAATGACCACAAAAACTTCGGAAAGTCATATCTCATGATCCGACCGTTGGATCGACCTGAAACTCGGAAAGTACACAATTTGCCACCTGATTTTCTTCATAGTGAAGTCAAATTGACAATCGGAGCGGACATCTTGTAGTTTCCTAGAACTTGCTTTTGTGGACCTGAAACTAAGCCGGATGGCCCCTTTCCCCAGAAATATCTTCAACTAGAGCAAGGTCATCATAACAAACGTTTTTTTACAAGGAGGCAATTAAATCAACAGTTGATGAATTAGTAGGAGTTGACATTCCTCCTATACCATAGTCTCCTCATCCTTCCTCTATTATGACAATGGGAAAACAAGTTTACTCTTCTAAGTCTAATGTAGCACATGTATCAGCCTTGTTGATAAAAATAGAGAAAAGAGATGTAACACTACTACCACCAGCAGCTATACTAGCAGCACTATGCCAGCCACTTACTTATGCTCCAGGACTAGGTGAAAGGTACCCTCTCAGGGTATCTGCAACCTGGGACTAGAGCGTTAGCGGGTGGCTAGCATGGTATTAATCGTACAAATGCTAATCCTTGATGCTACAAAAAGTAAAACAAAACAATATTGTGGAGTAGCCAATTCATATGAGCCAACTAATTACAGGGAGGCCATGACTACATCTGATGTAAGAGATTGGTTGCAAGTTGTGCTATAAGAGATATTGTCATGTCTTAAAAATAGTACGTGGGAGCTGATTGAGCATCTACCTAGGTCCAAGGTGATCAAGAGTAAGTATGTATTTAAGAACAAGCATATATCATGTGGTAATCTTGAAAAGTACAAGGCGAGGCTGGTCAGAACGGACTAACCAAGATAGAGAGGTATTGACTATATGAAAGCCTTTACTCCTACTTCAAAGTTTGTCTCTGTGCGTACTCTCCTAGTTTATGCAAGAGCTGAGGACTTTGAGATCCACTAGATGGATTTCAAGTCGGTATTCTTGAATAGTGACTTGTTTAAGGAGATGTACATGGAGCAGCTAGAGAGATTCGTCATCAATGGCCACGAGTACCTGGTTTATAATGTTTACACGATGCTATATGGCCTCAAGGAAGCATCTCGTGCTTAGAACCAGAATTTGGATATAGTGTTATAGTGCAGTTTTGAGTGGGTTTTGAGTGCAGTGAGTATGACTATAATATCTATTCCTAGTAGTATGAGCATAAGGTCCTCTGTTAATATGTTTGAGGCAACAGATCAGAAAAAAGAAGGCCGATAAAATGACACTTGCCATTTGCTCTTCGTATTTGAACTAGGTAAAGATATTACCCCTAGAAACACATGAATCACCTCCGCATACTATATCTTGAGCACCTGGTAATATTTTGTGCAAGGAGTTGATTCCTATGGCTTAAACGAACCAATGCTTGTTTAGTATCTACCGTTTGTATATAACTATGTGGGGAATCTGAAAGGTAAGAATTATAATGAACCATTGGCAACTAACAAGTACTTATAGTTCTAAAGTCAGCTTCTAGTATAGGCACACAATGGCTCCTTGGATGAGCCACTTTCAGGAAAATCTGTATTATATTAATTCTGTTCCTACATGGTACTCTTTGTGATCGCCAAGTGGTACCAGCTACCAAGAAGGACGTTAGAATGCTCAATGGTGTATCTTTGAACCTTCTTGTACCTCTTTTGGTCACAAAGAAAATTATTCATTTGGGCATGATTTGACCTAGTGACCACCTGTTCCATAGACTAACTCTGGAAAATCTAAGCCATTAGAAGCTTTCCTAGAGGCTTTCTACCAAAGGAGTAGTGCATACCTTGTATATCTGGAGCAGACTTAGGAGACTGACTCTAAAAGGGTAGAGTATGTTTAGTCTATTCTGTGCATGTGTCATCTCTCCTGTGCATGTCTTTGTCCATTGTGTTGACCATACCAATCCCTCGCATACCTACAATGTACAATTTTCTTTCAAGTATCTTAGTCATAAAATATGCAAGCATCTTCTTGGTTTCCACCAATTCCACGTATATAGTCTCCTTTCTGACCAGGTCGCATGAGTACAAGTACTTGAGGTTGACGCACTTCGTCAGCTAGAAGGATACGTCATCTTATACCATTTGCATGGTACTCTTATTGTCCATGATGACCACCATTGCTTTGTCCACCAGTCACAGGTAATGGACTAGACAACAAGGCTAACACAATGGCACTTGGTGTTTGTTCCCAGCATTTCAACTAACAGGGGATATCATCCTTAGACTGATGGTTCCACCCTACATAGTTCATCAGAATTACTTCCTTGAACCGAGTTCTTAGCACTTGGTTACTTTCACACAAGAAGCTAACTTCTGGGGCGTAGACCAACCAATGCTTGTTATGAATAGGGCCATCTTGCTCAGTTTCAAGTCCACAAGAGCAAGATCCAGGAAACTACCAGATACCTGCTCCAATTGTCAATCTGACTTCACCATTGTAAAGATCAGGTTGCAGAGTATCTACGGTCCAAGCTTCAAGTCGATCCAACGATCAGATCAGGAGATTTGAATTTTCGAAGTTTTCGAGGTCATGGACTGTCGATGTGTGGGTATCTGCTCCATGCCTTAGCCTGAGAAAAGAGAAATGCAAGAGGTCCACGGTCAAGACCTGATGGGAGAAATATCCAGAAAGTTCCTTGGTCTTAGGATTACCTTGTCAGAGTGTGCTGACCAGGATAAAGGTACCTCTCCTTACTATTTAGATAAGGTGAGATCCTTGTGTGCTAGCCATGGACACATGGTGATTCTCCTTGGGATTGTGGGTTATGTGACCACTAGGAGAGAGCCATGAGAGTTTTCTCTAGCTCTCTAGGTCGTATGTGACTGGTCAGCCTGATTGCTAGGCTGGTTTCCTCTATTGCGTGAGATTGGGGACTCTAGTGTGTGTGCCTTCGCCTCCATGGCTAAGTGGTGTGGCTTGTGAGAGGGCTGATTTGCCCAAGATCTAGCTCTATATATGCTCCATAATTTCAAGTGATTTAGTAATGATTCTTCAGCAAAACTGATGCACTTTCAGTCCCACATGCTCACCGTTCCAAGGCTCCCTTTGTCCTCTACGTCCAATAATGCTGCTTTACTGCCTGCCTTTGGTGGACAACTTTCTGTAAAGCCTGAAAGGTAAGATCTACAGTCAACCACATGCAATACACATGTTCTTGTAGTCCTTGAGCCGGCCTTTAGCCTTGTTACATAATGACTCTTTGGATGAGCTAAATTAGAGGTTATCAGGATTGCATCATCCCCTTGCTTAGAGAGCACTCTATGTGACCGGCAAGTGGTATCAAGCACCAACAAGGACCTAGAAGGTATATTCTAAAATATGTTTGATTACCTTCCTATCCCTTTTTGGTCAAAAAGAAAATAAGTCACTAGGACTCCATTTCATTTAATGACCTCTATCTCTAGAGACTAACTCTAGGATGTGGAAGTCATAAGAGTAGTCCTTAATAGTGTTTCCTGGCTTTACTATCTAGTTTAGATCATGGGGACTTGCTGGAGAGAAGCAGTGTATGCCTTGACTATATGGAAAAGGCTAAGGCAACTAAATTGAATAGAGTAGTACATGTCTAGTCTGTCCTATGCTTGTGCAAATATCAGCTATGGATAAGGGATATATCAGATCAACAAACTCTCCCTTGTACATCTGTCTATTTACCGTGAGATATCTTCTCTTTCCAATTGTCTTGGCCTGTCTTTGTCAGCTGAGTTCACAATAGCGATCCATCGGGTATCTTTAGAATGGAATTCGCTATCGAGTACCTTGGTTATGAAACATATAAGCATCTTATTATTCTCTGTGTATTCAAGGTCTATAATCTCCTTTGTAACCAAGTCAAGTGGGTACTGGTATTTGATGTCTACTTGCTTAGTCTGCCGTGATTTGACGTCATCATGTGCAATTTTGTTGTCAATCTAGAACACTATTGTTTGTATATATGGTATTTTCATCTTAGTAAGCAAGCTGCATAGCTATTGTGACTCATTTCATGCTTCTCACAGAGTGATGTACTCTACCTTAGTAGCATAAAATGAGATAGTCCTATATTCTACATGTGATGCCCCCAATTTTGTCGCGTCCTTAACTCTCTCCGCACCTGCTCTGTTCCGTACTATCCGCTGACTCTTGCAGGACCACAGCACTTGCGGTTTGTCTGGGGCTTGCTTGGCTACAGATATACAGTCCTGACCCAGAGCAACTAACAATTCCGTTGATTGCAGTTCTCGACTTACATGCGAGGTACTCACCGGTAAGTGACACTCCACGTTCCAATTCCTACCACACGCGAGCCGCCATCTTGTGGCTTCAAGCTCCTCCTCCGCGGAACCTCATTCTGCAACCGTGTGTAGGCAAGGGCTCCGCCAACAGCTCACTTCAACTCGGGTTTTGGTCACTCTTGCACTTGATCCCGCAGTCCGCGGCTATCACCTCAAAGGCACCACAAGGCAGGGGTGCGGAATGCTTAGAGTACAGATGGGAGCGGTACATGTCGTTGATAGTCTGGAGGAGAGTACATGATCTGGCGGAGTAATCAGTCAAGAGAAATCAAGACTGGAGGACAACTTGTGCTTCTCCTGCCTAGACCTTATCTACTTGGGACTCCGCACGGTACATCTACACACCGGCGGTCTCATCCCTCTAAGGTCATCCCTTTCCCCCTTACTTAGACTCCATGCCGTGCAGCCACACACTACTGGTCTCGTCCTCAAACACACATGGAATCTCATCCTTACTTCTCTACGTCTTCTTCCACATCCGCGGCTCACGCGCGCGGTCTTTGTGTTCTTCCTTGGATCTTCGTCTTCCGCGGTGCGTCCCCAAATTTTTATTTGTGATTGATGCACTGACCCCTGCGCTGATTGGTTGTTGCCTCCTATAATACCTCACCTGTCTCCTGCCCTCCCTGATTTTCTCCGTGATTGCTTTCCCTTTTGCGGCTCGTCCCTTGTTCCTTTCCCACCGCGAATCTCCCTGCTGCATCTTCCCGCTTGGTCACCACTTCCGCCACCAGCGCTCTGAGATAGTCGCACGGTGGCTACCGCAGATGACAATGGTAACCTGCGGCAGTCTCCCGTCGTGCAGCCCGTCCATGCTTCTACTAGGTTCGGCGCTACCCCATGCTCAACCACGCACACCACGGGCGCCAACATGCCTTGTGCAGTTCCCATCATGTCCCGGTTGCTCTTCCGCGAATTGACCTTCCCGCGTGTCAGCGGAAGACGTTTGCCTGACATTGATGCCCCCAACCACCCCTTTTCGCAAGACTCTGCCCTAGAGTCTCTCAGCGAGTCAGGCGCTTTAATTGTCTGCGCAATCTGGGGCGGTTCTGCTCCTGGCAAGGCCTGTAGTATTTCTCCATGCCTCCTCCCTTCCGCTAGAATATTCTCGCGCCGTTGTCGTGGACAAAGAGCATGCGTCCCTCACACCGTGCCTCTATAGTAGGTATGTTTACCAGCTTCTTACATGAGGAGCAGTGTGGCGCCTGAACATATTTCTTACAGCTTGAGCAGCAGTATATTTTCTCGCCCTCTTGCTCCGCTCCACTTCTTTGGTGCACAAGTTATGGGCGAGACCTCCACAGTGCTCGCAACGGAAAATCGTTCCTCTGAGTTGGCCCATGCAGTTGTCTCTGCTGCAGGAACGTTGGTTGGGGAACTTCCACTTGCTCCTCTGTATCTTGTTGCGACAGCTGTTGCAGGTCCAAATGCCCTCTTTCCCTCGTTCCCCACACCGCACATGGCACATAGTCCTACACATTCCGCAGGCCTTGCCAAACTCTTGGAGGTCCTGCTTGCATCCTCCACAGGCTGGTGCCAGGGTCTTGTCGTCGTAGGCCAGAGAGGCTCCGCCTTCCGTGTTTGACATACCAACACACTTGTGCCAATGTCCTGCACAGGACGAGCTGCCTGTCACCAGGTAATCCTGGTGGGTCAGCTTTTTGCATTGAGTGCAGTGTTTACCCCCACTCACGGCCTTGACACAGGCAGGGCATGTCTCGGTGGGCGCCGCGTGCAGATCATGCTCCTCCTTGCCTTCTGAGTATACCTCCTCTCCATCCTCGGTCACCCGAGGCCACTTCCGGAATCCGTGTTGTAGCTCAACTTCTTGGTTGCATCTCCCGCACATCTCTGGTCTGCTCTGCCCTCCTTCGGTATTCCGTGGCTTCGTGAGGCATTTCTCACATATCAAGATATGCGGCAACTGTTGCAGTCTTGCACCATCCTGCCCCATATATGCCCACATTGGACACACGTCTTACTCTCCTTCTCTTTCCTTGCATGTTCCGCATCTGCCATCCGTCCCTCCTCCTGCCACTACTTCATTGTGACCACAGATACCACGCGAGGTCCCCGTCGTGGTCCTGCCTGCTCCTCCTCCTCCTCCTCTTCCTCTTCTTCCTCATCGTCCGGGTCCCATTGTCCGCGTGTCTGGCCTCCTCTTGAATGTGGGCCAGCTCCGTCGTCTCCTTCGGTCCTTCTCTCCGTTTCTTCCTCCTTGGCCTCATGCAGGCACTTCAGGCAGGTACGGTTTAGAACGATGCAGCTCTTTGACAGCCCTTGTTGCGCTGGTTGGCCACAGACGCGGCACACAATTTTCAGCAGAGGTTCCGCCGACAGGTTTTCCCCACACTACACACAAGGGCCTGTATATGAGGCCAACTGGCGGGGACTCATGGACACACCCTGTCGCGGAATGGTGGTGGGTGCCTTCGGGGTTTCTTTTCTGCTGTCCTCCTGTCGCTATGTTGGCTGCCTCGGCAGTTCTTGCTGCACCTGCTGCTGGCCCTTACGTCCTTCCGCCTTCCGTTGCTGTCCTGCTCGGACTGCCCCCGTGGATACCTCCTGGCTCCATTGCTGCTCCTGCTGCGACACCTGGTCCTCACACTGCTCTTACACCTCTACGGCCTTCCATCCTCTTGACCCTTTGCGCTCCTCGAGCGGAGGAAGCTCTCCTCCTGTGCCGGGGATGTGCGTCTGCCAGGCAGGGGGCAAGAGCACAAATTCAGTGGCGGGGTAGCTACGATCGCTTAATCCATCTGGCCCCTCCAGCCAGACGTGCCCCATGTCCATACTAGCCACACGGTACACTTCTCATGGTTTCGCTGCCTCGCGGCCCGCTCCTAGGAAAGGGCGGAGATAGACTAGGTTCCCTTCCCGGATTGGCCCGTGGTTGAGCCGTCGGTTGGCGGCGTCACATCTGTGCCAGGCAGAGACAGATCCTCATAACCTCGCTTCTGCACGCATCGTGTTTGTCCTCTTCTAGCGCTCCCGGAACTATTCCTGTACTTCCTTGTCTTTGGCAGCCTCCCATTCCTCCTCCGAGCCCCCATGTGGTGTGTCCTCCGGGTCAAGGGGTAACCGCAACGGCTTGTGCGGCATGCCAAGTGCTGCGTGTGGAGGTTGCCCAAAGAGGAGGGCGTGTGGGGAGAACAAAATTGTGTGACTGGGTGTCATGTTGATAAAGTGTTTTGTCTTTTTCAGGTCTTCCTCCCAGTCGTTGCTCTCCGCCATTGCCACTGCCCGCTCCAAAATGTTGTGCACCCTTTCCACTTGACCCTGAGACTCCGGACAGTACCGCCCGGAGTGGACATGCTGTGCGCCCCACTCCGCAAGCTCTTTGCGGAATGCCCCTGCAAAATCCATGCAGTTGTCGTTGTGGACAACACGGCACCCTCCAAATTTGTAGAAGATTTCCTCGCGTATGAAGCGTGCTGCCTGAGCAGAGGACTTGTTGGGCACTACGCGGACCCAGATGTACTTTGTAAAATGGTCCACCACAGCAATCTAGTACCTCTCTCCTTGAGCGCGGCGAGGCCGAGGTCCATGGAAATCGATGACAATCCGCTCCAGGGGTTCGCCGATGGGAGAGGGCAAGAAGAGTAGCATGTCCCGCGGCGTGATTTTTCGGTGCCGCTCACATGGAGCAGAGTGTTGCACAACTTCCTAGACGAGCGCCAGGAGGTTTGGTATATGAAGGATGGGAGACAGGCGCTCCTTGAGTATTTGTATGCCGGAGTGGTGGTGACGGTGGTAGGCCTCGATCACTGTCCTCTACATGGTGGGCGGAGGTACCCACAAGACCTGAGGCATGGTCCGCCAGAGACGGCCGCCCTCCCATGCATAGTCTTTACACAGGCGGGCCAGGTCATCATCCTTTCGCGTGTCGAACTCCACCCTGAACTTAATCTCCAGGGCCACGTACACCTTCTGCGCCTCCTCCTTCTAATGTTCCTTGGTGGTGGTACGGAGGAGGATGTGGGCTGTCTACCAAATCCGCCACCCCTGTGTCTCCATCGGTCCTTTCACCTTCCCAACCTTCTCCATGCCAGCTTCTCACAACATTCTCTTTCTCTATGGCTTCGTCGCCGACAGTCCCTTGGCTTGCCTTGCATCCTTCTCTGCCTTCATTGTCTGCAATCGCCGCTAGATTTACTCATCGTAGGTGGAGGTTCCCTATCCTAGCTTTCCAGGGCTGGGAAAAGGCGCATGATCCCTACCGCGCGTAGCTCCCCTTTGTTCCACTAGGCCCTCAGCCTCACCTTAGGTGGTGCTCCGTGTCGCCGATCCCGTGCACCACAGGCATAAGTTGCCTCCGTCTCAGGTCTACGCCCTGTCCAAGCCTCAGAGATTCATGGCAAGCAATGTCCCTTTGCGATGGGCTGTTCCTCGTCGTGTTCTTGGGACAACTTATTGAGTTCTGAGACCACCACCCCTCCTGTCCCCTTGGCTATTGCAGCCGCGACGCTCTACCTAGGCCACCTTCCATACGCTGTCGTGGTACCGCCGCCAATGAGGATGGGCCGCAGCTCGGTTGGGACCAACTCTGCGGGCATCGGGACATTGCGGCATACCGCCAAGAGAAGCTGCATGGCCTAGGCGGCATCCCGCTGGGCCTATGCAAAATGCATAGGATCGACAACCGGAAGGGTTTCATGTGATAGGTGGCGTTGCTTGCTTTGTTGGGCCGGAGGTTCACCAGCGATGTTGTTCCCGATGGTGCGCTTCCTCTCGCCGCGCTGGCGGGATGTCGGCGTAGTCTCCGTGGACGGGGCCTGTTCTCTCACGACTGACTCCTTACAGGGAGTGGCTACGCGACAGACCGATGTCACATGGGATGGGACATCCTGCCTGCTAGTAACCGCTAATGCCGTGGCCTTCTTGGCCATGCCCTGGAGATTGGCCTGTCTGTCAAGCACAGTCGCTGATAGGGTCGGTCATGGTGCGCCCCTCCGTACAGCCGCTCTCTCCTGTGCTCATACGTTCTTCGCCCACCGTCCGTTGTCTTCCTATGCTGCTGCCTGTTCCTCCGCTGCTCGCTTCTTCGTTGCTTGCTCTGCTGCCATTGCTGTCGCCTCTGTTGCTGCTCCTTTGGTCTCCGCCGCCTCCTTTGCCTTCTTCGCTGCCTCCACCGCCACTCATTCCGCTTCCCTCTTTTCCTTTGCTACAATTGCTACCTCTACTCCTCGGTGCTCGCCGCTCGCTCAGCTCTCATTATCGCCGCCTCTGCTGCTGCTTCTTCAGCCTCCGCCTTCTCCTTGCCATCTTCGCCGCCTCCGCCGCCACTCGTTCTGCTTCCTTCTTTCACTTTGCTACAACTGCTATCTCCACTGCTCGTTGCTCCACTGCTTGCTTACCTGCCATTGCCGCCGCCTCTGCTGCTGCTTCTTCCGCCTCCGCCTTCTCCTATGCCTTCTTCGCCGCCTCTGCCACCACTCGTTCCCCCTCCTCCGTTTCCTTTGCTGCAGCTGCTACCCCCGCTACTGTCCGTACATCCGCCACTCTTGCTGCCATTGCCGTCGCCTCTGTTGCTGCTTCTTTGGCCTCCGCCTCTTCCTTTGCTTTCTTCGTCACCTCCGCTGCCACTCATTCCGCCTCCTTCTTTTCCTTTGCTGTAGCTGTTATCTCCGCTACTGTCCGTACATCCACCACTCCCGCTGCCACTGCCCTTGAAGCCTTGAGTTCCGCGGCCACATGTTCCGCAGGTACTTGTGCCTCTTGCTTCTGTTCCTCCGCCATCTCATGCCATAGTATCTGCAATTTGTCCCGCATACGTGTGAGCTTGGGAGAGTCTTGGAGGTACTCCTGAGCCTAATCTGTCTCATTGATGATATGGTGCTTTTCTTCCCTACACACGTCCGCAGCTTCGCGGGCCCAGTGGCGTGCTGCCTCCACCGTCAGTATAGTGCCCGCTTTCTGAAGTGCCTTCCATAATTCTTCTGCCACCACAACCACGATATTCTGTCGTAAGGCACGGTCTAGGGTCAGACGCCAACATTCATCAATGGCAGTGGACCAGCTCTCGTACTGCAGTTCCGCCGCGGAGATGCCTGCGAGCTCCTCGGGCGTGTACTAGATTCCCCATCTGATGGTGACAAGTTCAATCAGATATCCCCACCTACACACCTCTGCCCCATTCTTCCTACTTGGTGCCTCCATTGTTCCCGTTGGCATTTGGTAGGCGTGACAAATGGTAAGTGCCCGAGCTCGTTATTGGAGCAGATGAACATAGCACTGCGTGCGGTCCGCAGCCTGGTCGTGGCGGACCAGGAGCCACAATTCACTGGCGGCGTTCACTGCAGCAGATCCTACCTGACCTCTGCCTTGCTACTGCGGAACGTCACCTCCAAGGAGCTGCTGCCAACTTGTACATTGCACAAGCGCCCTTTCCATCATTCGAGGACTTTGGTAACGCCCTGATTGAACGTGAAAAGCACCTGAAAAGGAAGAGACCATGCGGAAGATCAAGAATGAAGTCATGCGCAAGGACGCCGACATCCATAGATTCCTCGACCAGTTTCTCACCTGGGCTTCTGTGGCCAAGAATTTGGAAGGAGAAGGCCTTCCGCTATGGGTTCTCCTACAGAACCTGATCCGCCCGCTCCATGACGAGGTCAACAGTCTCATGATCGCGGATCGCTACCACTCTCTCCGGGACGCGGTGCAAGATGCCACGGCCATATCCACTCGTCAGCAATCTACTCACCAGCATCAAGGTGGAGAGACCCACGCACCGCCCACCTCACAAAGCCAGCCTCCGCCTAAAAAACCCAAGGCCTGCTACACCTATCAGAGCCACAAACACCTTGTGCGAGATTGCCCTCGTCGCCGCCAAGCGGCTCCGTGCCCATATGCTATCCAACCACATCCCATGGTCCACCAATGGCATTAGTATTACAACCAGCCATGGCCTGGTCAACAACAACATCAGCAAATGAATCCGCCGCCCCTGGGCAGGCTCAGGCGGGTCAGGGAATAGGCCAGGGCATCTTGTTGAACCCGCCGCCGAACCCCGCGGCCGGTGCCCGGAATGTCAAGTTGGGACTGCCCATGGCGGAGGATGAGACTACAGAGGTAGCCCCCATCCATGAGGAGATGGAACTCATTACACAAGCGCGTCGACTCAAACTCCACGGATGGGATCTGCGGGAAGCCGTGCAAGTCTAGAGCGACATGCAACGGAAGGCAGAAGTTATGGAGGCCCGGCTGGAGGATGTCATTGTAGCCCGTTTTGTGCGACCCCCTGAGAAGCGCCGCACCCCGGACACTGCACGGGCAGAGACTCCAGTTGTCACAACTACCCCTACCACTCCTCGGACTACCACCATCACTACAACAGACCCCACGGACCCTGTGGAAAAGCTCTTCACCACTCCCATCGCATCCGTGAACGTCTTTGACTTCCTTTGTCTCCATCCCGAGCTGGCTCCGCGGACCAAAGAGGAATTTACCCAAGCCAACCACCGCCTCCAAGCTGTTGGCATCTCCCTCACATGTACTCCACCGGCACATGGAACCTAAAACACGCGACGAATTGCAGCAGAAGCATCACTTGTCTTGAACACTGAGGAACTCGAATGGGGTTGGGCACCGCAGCCCCTAGAACCACGCCGCCGCGATGATCAAAACTACGAGGTCGCCTGTTTTGTGGTGTGAATCTGTGGGTGGAATTTCCTGGCGATCATTGACACTGGGGCCACCCATACCACGGTTGCAGTCCGCGTCTTGTGTGTGGTCGGATGGGCGGATCGCATCCTCTCCACACGGCGGCTATTCAGCAACGCCGCAGGAGGACTGGAATAAGGAGATGGAGAAATACAAGGGCTCCCATTGCAAGTGGGCTCCCTCCACGAGCCAGTGGATGTCCAGGTCATCCAGGTCCGAACCTATGACATCCTCCTTAGGATGGACTACCTCCATCCGCGACAAGCCAACCTGCTGTTCTCCATTGGCGTCATGAAGCTCACGTCCGCGATCGGCTCCAACGAGTATGCCCAGATCACCGTCGGGGACCGGGTGACTGTGCCCGTTGCCGGCGGCGTGCCCTTCTCCCTCTCTGATGCTGCACAAGAGGACTCACAGACTCGTCCCCAGGAGGCTTCCGCACCTGAGAGGGCCACGCTGGATGCAGAACTTGTGGCGGCCGCGGCATGGCAATAGTTGACCATGGACTCGGCAACACCAGGCTAACAGAACAACCTTCTCGGTTTATGGCAGTAGGAGGAATAGGTATTTGGCAAAGGCTTATCCCTGGATGAGGAAGAGGAATTCTACCCCATCCGCATCCAGTCTCCGCCACCGCCCGCTCACTGGGACCACATATTGCACCCTTGTCTCTCTCCTCCGCAGATACAGGACTTCCACGATCTGCTGGACTCTTTCGCGGACATCTTCGCCGGATCACCAACGGACCCTAGGGACGTTGATGCCGTCCGTGTCATCTCCACCGGAACCGCCTCCCCCGCCAAGCAGAAAGTTTTTTGCATACTCTCGGACCAAGAATAAATTATCACCAAGGGTCTAGCGGAATTAAAAGCGTTATAAATGATCGTCCCCATCGTGAGCCCCTGGCGCACGAACCTAGTCATTGTCGGCAAGCCGGACGGATCCGAGAGATTCTCCATTGACTTTCGCGACCTCAACCGGGTCACGGAGGAAGACGCATACCCCATGCCTTTGATCACTGACATTCACGAACGACAGCAAGGCCGCGGATGATTTGTAAAGCTTGACGTCAAAGCATCTTTCCATGTCGTGCCCATGCATCCGGATTCCATTGCCAATACTGCTTTCGTCACGCCAGAGGGGCTTTATGCCTGCACCCGCATGCCCTTTGGCCTCTGCAACGCCAGTGGAACCTTCCAACGCATCATAGACACCACCCTCCACGGTATCCCCAATGTGAGTTGTTACATTGACGACATCATTATCGCCGCCCACAGCTTCGCGGAACTCTTCTTCTCACTTACTGCCGTGTTGTCCGCCCTCCGCGTTGCCAACCTGAATTTGAAAGCGGCCCAGTGTTCCATCGGTGCCGCGGAAATGGAATTGCTAGGATTCGTCATGAGTGCTGATGGCATCAAGATGGACCCTGAAAAGATCGCTGTAGTTCAGGAGTGGCGCCAGCCCACAACTACGGCACAGATTAAGATCTTCCTTGGCTTTGTATCCTTGTACAGCAAGTTGTCCGCGATCATGCATGCATGATCTGCCCCCTGCAGCAGTTTACACACCAAGACGTCCCCTTCGAATGGACCTTGGAGTGTGTCGCGGCATGGAAGAATATCAAGAATCGGCTGGTGACCGCGTCCATGCTGGAATTCCCCAACTTCAGTCTTCCCTTCTCCATTACCTCTAACTGGTCGCGGGACGGTCTTGGCGTGATTCTATCACAGACAATCCAAGAGCCCGTCCAACGAGTTATTGCGTACGCCAGCCGTGCACTCACAGATGGTGAGCGGAGGTACCCCTCCGTGAAGGGCGAGTGCCTGGCAGCCCTCTCGGCTCTTCAACATTTCCACGACTATATAAAAAATGGGAAACCTTTCACCGTCCTCACCGACCATAAAGCCCTGGAGTGGCTCCTTACAACACAGAACCACGAAGGCATCTTGGCCAAATGGGTCCTCCTACTGCATGGATACAATATGAACATTAAATATTAGCCTGCTTCGGCCAATCGGAATGCGGATGCTCTCAGTCGCCCTCCCCGTGAGGCCTGGCCGACCTCCGCGGATCCGTTGGAGGGGCCCACGTGCCATCCGCTCCAACATTCCCCATCCACCGATGTCTTGTCCTCGTGGGAAGGTGTTTCTCGTGAGTTTACAGAGGATGATTACGACATCGTGCACCAACTGCTGGCCGAGTCCCACTCTTCCACGGATCTGGAAGTCACAGAGATACCCCCCGCTCTTCCCACCGGTGGTCTCCAGCTGGCTCGCCGCTACAATCCCACGATTCGCGGCCGAACCTTGGAGGAAATTGCCGCACATCTTCCCCCACGCTCGTCCCTCCCACAACCACGTCGCGATCTCCGCGGTTCCACCTGTCCTCCCTCCTCCACCATCACCGACGACTCCTCCTAACTCCCCTCTTCTGGACAACCACCATCCTCTTTCCCCGGTGGACTTCCTCCTACACTCTCCTGTGTCCGCGGACCACCTCCAATCTCTCTTCTCCTCCTTCAACCCCTCACTCTCCCATCGGCATCTGCCTGTCTTGCTTCCTCGACCGCGACATGGGAGTCTGCATGGTAGTCCACGAAGTCCTCACAGCTCACTCCCGCGTGCAAACAGACGCTGCCCACACAGCACATACATGGGCTCCCGCTCCCCTACTTCCCAGACCACCCGCGTCCGTCGCAGTCCACGTAGCATGGTGCTACGTTTGGGTATGTGGCCGCACGTTTGTGGCCATCGTGGACACGAGAGCCACTCATACTACCATAGCGTTGCGGATGGTCCGCTCCTTGAACGTCGACCATCTCATCAAACCTACCCGGCTCCGCTTCTCCATCTCCGCTGGTGCCATCGATGCACCCATTGGCCAGGTTACGGCCCTTCCCATCCAGTTGGCCAATGTGCATGCACCGCACGCCGTGCAAGTGTGCGATGTGCGCACATACAACATTCTCCTGGCAGCAGACTGGATCCTGCCGCGTAAAGCCGATATATTGCTCGGTGTTGGCATTCTCAGTCTCATTTTGACTTCCGGCATTCGATCTTTCACTCCGCTTTTTACCTCCCCCCGCCCGCTCCTAGCCTCTCCTCCCATGGTTACTACCCCAATCGGCACCGGCACTTGACTCACTGGTCATGTCACATGCAGCTCTCGTATGGCCCGAGGTACAGCTCCCTCCATGGCTTGCCCTTCCAGCGCGGGAACCGCGCCTCTGCCGCGGCGGGGGGTAGGGGATCACGACGCTAGTTACGACGGCAATCCGCGGATCAGGCTGCGGCACCCACTGCTTGCACCAAACGTCCCACTACACCTGCAACATCGGCACCAACCAGTGTACCCCCATCATCTGGCCTCCCTGAGTCCCCAACAGCGGCAGCGGCGCCAATGGTATCACCCGATGCGGCACCATCACATGGCCCTCCTCCACCTCCGGCAGCGGAAGTCGCTCCACCACCGCCAACGGGCCCCTCCGCACCTACCGAGCACTCCTCTTCTCCACCGACCTCAAGACGCAGCCCGGCCTGAGGGACACCACAACCCACACTCAGCGCGGGAACAATCATGGAGGGTGCAAGGACCTTCTTGTAAGAAGGCTTTGGTGATAATGGAGAGCAGCCCAGGGCCATCCGCCTGCAGCACGTCGTCAGCAGTGTTATCATACACCTCCAGGACAAACTCCTGGAGGCAGTCCGCACGGCAATGGGGAACTCATTCTTCAACCAGGCTTGGCATGTGGCCTTGAAGGGCGCGGTCAAAACTGCATTGGCTCCTAACCAGCGTGGACAACAAGATCAACTGCTAGAAACGGCAGGTGCGGAGCATCTCATTTTGGCGCTCCGCAACATATTCTATCTCCGACCAGACCAAGGCATGGCAGGCGTGGCAACATTCCTTAACAAGCAGCAACCAGACCGTGTAGTGAAAGCCGCCCGCGAATGGTGACTCATGGTCCGCCACGACCAGACTACGGACCCCACACGCCGCTATGTACATCTACTCCAGGAACGAGCTCGGGCACTTACCATTTATCACGCCTACCAAATGCCGTCAGGAACAATGGAGGCACCAAGCAAGAAGGTGTGGAGGTGGGGATATCAGATTGAACTTGTCACCAAAAGATGGGGAATCAAATACATGCCCGAGGAGCTCGCAGGCATCTCCGCGGCGGAATAACAATACGAGAGCTGGTACGCTGCCATTGATGAATGTTGGCGTCTGACTCTGGAAGGTGCCTTGCGCCAGAAGATCGTGGCCGAGGTGGTTGAAGGATTATGGAAGGTACTTCAAGAAGCGGGTACTACACTGACGGAGGAGGCAGCACTCCACTGGGCCGGGGAAGCTGCGGACATGTGTAGGGAAGAAAAGCACCGCATACTCACTCAGACAGATTAGGCTCAGGAGTACCTCGGAGACTCTCCCAATCTCACATGCAAGCAGGACAAATTGTAGATACTATGGCATGAGATGGTGGAGGAGTAGAAGCAAGAGGCATTGGTAGCTGCGAAACAGGTGGCCGTAGAACTCGAGGATTCAGTGGCAGTGGCAGAAGGAGTGGCAGATGTACGGACAACACCGGAGGTAACAACTGCAGCAAAGGAAACAAAGGAGGCTAAACGAGTGACGGCGGAGGCGGCAAAGAAGGCAAGGGACGAGGCGGAGGCCGAAGAAGTAGCAGCAGAGGCGGCGGCAATGGCAGCGGGAGTGGCATGTACAGATCGTAGCAGAGGTAGCAGCTATAGTATAGGAAACGGAGGAGGCGAAACGAGTGGCGATGGAGGCGGTGAAGAAGGCAAAGGAGAAGGTGGAGGCCGAAGAAGCAGCAGCAAAGGCCGCGGCAATGGCAGGTGAGCAAGAGGCGGAGCAGCGAGCAACGGACATATCAGTTATAGGAAAGGAAAAGAAGGAAGCGGAACAAGTGGCGGCGAAGGCAGCGAAGATGGCAAAGGAGAAGGCGGAGGCTGAAGAAGCAGCAGCACAGGCGGCGGAAATGGCAGCTAAGCAAGTGGTGGAGTAGCGAGCAACAGAGGTAGCATCTGTAGGAAAGGACAAGAAGGAAGCAGAACGAGTGGCGGAGGAGGCAGCAAAGAAGGCAAAGGAGGCGATGGAGGCTGAAGGAGCAGCAGCAGAGGCGAGATCAATGGTAGCTAAACAAGCGACAAAGAAGGGGGCAGCGGAGGAACAAGTAGCAGCACATGAAGACAACGGATGGCGGGCGAAGAACTTACGAGCACAGGAGAGTGGCTACACGGAGGGACGCACAACAACCGACCCTATCAGCGGCCGTGCTTGAAAGACAGGCGAAGCTCCACGGCGTGGCTAAGAAGGCCGCGTCATCAGCGGTTGCCAGCAGGCAGGCTGCTCCATCCCACGTGGCATCGGTCAGTCACGTAGCCACTCCGCATAAGGAGTCAATCGTGGGAGAACAGGCCCCTTCCACGGAGACCATGCCAACATCCCGCCAGCGAGGCCAGGGGAAGCGCAACATCGGGGACAGCACCGATGGTGAAACTCCGGCCAAAAGAAGCGAGCCGTGCCGCCTATCGCAGGACACCCTTCCAGGCGTCGATTCCATGCAGCTTGCACAGGCCCAGCGGGATGCCGCCCAGGCAATGGAGCTGCTCCTGGTGGTATTCCGCAATATCCTGATGCCCACTGGGTTGGTCGCGACCTAGCTACGACCCATCCTTGGGGACGCCGGCATCACGACTCTGCATAGAAGGGGGCCCAGGGAGAGCATCATGGTTGCAATATCCAAAGGGACAGGAGGGGTGGTGGTCTCAGAACTCAGTAAGTCGCCCCTGGTTCACGACGAGGAACATCCCATCACGAAGGGACAAGGCCTGCAAGGACTCTCTGAGGCAGGGACAGGGCGGAGACCTGAGACGGAGGCGACTAATGCCCGCGGTGCACGGGGTCGGCGACACGGAGCACCACCTAAGGTGAGGCTCGGGGACCAATGGAACAAAAGGGAGCTGCGTGCGGTAGGGATCCTGCACCTTTTCCCAGCCCGGTCCAGCTGGGATAAGGAACCCCCGGCCTACGATGAGGAAAACCAGCGGCGACTGCAGACAATGAAGGCGGAGCAGGATGCAAGGTGAGCCAAGGGACTGTTGGCGAAGGAGCTAGATAGACAAAGAAAGCTGGGAGAAGCTGGCGCGGAGAAGGTGGGGAAGGCGAAAGGACCGATGGAGACACAGGAGTGGCGGATTTGGCAGACAGCCCACATCCTCTGCTTCGCCACCACCAAGGAACAGTAGAAGGAGGAGGCGCATAAAATGTACGTGGCCTTGGGGACTAAGTTTGGGGTGGAGTTCGACAGGTAAAAGAAAGATGACCTAGCCTGTCTGTGTGAACAGTATGCATGGGAGGGCAGCCGTCTCTGACGGACCACGCCACAGGTCTTGTGGGTACCTCGGCCCACCCTGCAGAGGGCAGTGATCGAGGCTTACCACCATCACCACGGCTCCGGCGTACAAACACTCAAGGAGCGCCTGTATCCCATCTTGCATATACCAAACCTCTTGGCGTTTGTCAAGGAAGTAATGCAGCACTGCGCCCCATGCGAGCGAGACCAAAAAATCACGCCGCTCGACATGCCACTCTTCTTTCCCTCCCCCATCGGCGAACCTCTGGAGCGGATCGTCATCGATTTCCATGGACCTCGGCCTCCCCGTCCTCAAGGAGAGAGGTACTAGATTAGTACGGTGAACCATTTTATAAAGTACATCTGGGTCTGCGTAGTGCCCAACAAGTCCTCTGCTTAGACATCATGCTTCATACGAGAGGAAATCTTCTACAAATATTGAGGGTGTCGTGTGTTCCACAGTGACAACGGCACGGAGTTTGCAGGGGAATCCGCGAAAAGCTTGTGGAGTGGGGCGCGCAGCATGTCCACTCCGGGCAGTACTGTCTGGAGTCTCAGGGTCAAGTGGAATGGCTACATAATATTTTGGAGCAGGCGGTGGCAATGGCAGAGAACAACGACTGGGGGGAAGACCTCATGAAGACAACACACTTTATCAACACGACACCCACTTGCGCAACTTCGTTCTCCCCACACGCCCTCCTCTAGGTAACCTCCGCACGTAGTCCTTGGCATGCCGCCCAAGCCGTTGCGGTTGCCCCTTGACCCAAAGGACACACCAGATGGGCTCTCGGAGAAGGAATGGGAGGCTGCCAAAGACAAGGAAGTATAGGAACGGTTCCGGGAGCGCTGCAAGAGGACAAACAAGATGCGCTCGGAAGCGAGGTTGCGAGGATCTGTCTCTGCCTGGCACAGATGTGACGCCGCCAACCGACGGCTCAACCACGGGCCAATCCAGGATGGGAACCTGGTCTACCTCCGCCCTTTCCCAGGAGCGAGAGGCAAAGCAGCGGAACCACAGGAAGTGTACCGTATGGCTAGTGTGGACGCCAGGCACGTCTGGCTGGAGGGACCGGATGGATTCTGCGATCGCAGCTACCCCACCACTGAATTTGTGCTCTTGCCCCCTGCCTGGAAGACGCACATCCTTGGCACTGGAGGAGAGCTTCCTCTGCTCGAGGAGCGGAAAGGTTCAAGAGGATGGAAGGCGGAAGAGGTGTTGGAGTAGTGTGAGGACCAGGTGTCGGAGCAGGAGCAGCAATGGAGCCAGGAGCCTTAGCAAGAGGAGCTGGAGGACTCCGATGTACAAGAGGTATCCGCGGGGGCAGTCCGGGCAGGACAATAACGGAAAGCGGAAGGACACAAGGGCCAACAGCAGGTGGAGCAGGAACCGTCGGGGCAGCCAGCACAACAACGGGAGGACAGCGGAAAAGAAACTCCCAAGGCACCTCCCACCATTCCGCGACAGGGTGTGCCCATGAGTCACCGCCAGTTGGCCTCATATACAAGCCCTTGTGTGTGGTGTGCAGAAAACCTGCCGGCGGAACCGCTGCTGAAAGTTGTGTGTCGCATCTGCGGCCAATCAGCACATCAAGGGCTGCATGGGGCTAAACCGCATCTGCCTCAAGTACTTGTATGAGGCCAAGGAGGAAGAAACAAAGAGAAGGATCGAAGGAGACGACGGAGTTGGCCCATATTGAGGAGGAGGTCAGGCACACAGAAAACGGGACCCAGACAAGGAGGAAGAAGATGAAGAGGAGGAGGAGGAGGAGCGGGCAGGAATGTGACGGGGACCTCGCGTGGTATATGCGGTCACCATGAAGCAGTGGCTGAAGGAGGGACAGATGGCAGATGCGGAGCAGGCGAGGAAATAGAAGGAGAGTAAGACGTGTGCCCAATGTCGGCACAACTGGTGCAGGATGGTGCGAGATTGCAACGGTTGCCGCCGCAAGATAAGTGAGAAATGCCTAACAAAGCCGCGGAACAGCGAAGGAGGACGGAGCGGACCAGAGATGTGCGGGAGATACAACCGAGAAGTCGAGTTGTAGCGCAGAGTCCAAAAGTTGCCTCGGGTGATGAAGGAAGGAAAGGAGGAGGACTCAGAAGGTGAGGAGGAGCAGGATCTGCATGCGGCGCTCACGAAGACCTGCCTCACATGTGTCAAGGCCGTGAGCGCGGGTGGACGCTGCACCCAATGCAAAAAGCTGACCCACCAAGATTGCCTGGTGACATACAGCTCGTCCTGGACAGGATATTGGCACAAGTGTGTTGGTATGGCAAACACAGAAGGCGGAGCCTCACTGGCCTACGACAACAAGACCCTGGCACCAGCCTCTGGAGGATGCGAGCAGGACCTCAAAGAGTTCGGTAAGGCATGGAGAATGTACAAGACTATGTGCCATGTGCGGTGTGAGAAACAAGGAAAAGAGGGCATTTGGACCTGCAACACCTGTCGCAACAAGGTGTGGAGGAGCAAGTGGCAGTTCTCCAACCAACGTTCCTGCAGCAGAGACAATTGCATGAGCCAACTCAGAGGAACGATTTTCTGCTGCGAGCAATGCGGAGGTCTTGCCCATTACTTGTACACCGAGGAAGTGGGGCGGAGCAAGGAGGGCAAGGAGAGCAAGGACCGCTGCTCGAGCTACAAGAGATATGAGCGGGCGCCACACTGCTCCTCATGTAAGATGCTGGTAAACACGCCTACTATAGAGGGGCGGTATGAGGGATGCAGGCTCTTTGTCCACGACAACGAAGCCGAAATATTCCAACAGAAGGGAAGAGGTGTGGAGAAATACTACAGGCCTTGCCAGGAGCAAAACCGCCCCAGAACGCATAGACAATTCAAGCGCCTGACTCACCAAGAGACTCTAGGGTAGTGTCTTGCAAAAAGGGGGGTTGGGGGCATCAATGTCAGGCGAACTTCTGCAGCTGACCCGCGTGTAGGTCAATCCACGAAAGAGCAACCGGGACATGATGGGAACCGCGCAAGGCACGCTGGCTCCCGCGGTGTGCACGGTTGAGCATGGGGTAGCGCAGAACCTAGCACAAGCATGGGCAGGCTGTACGACGGGAGACTGCCGCACGTTAACTTTGTCATTTGCGGTAGCCGTCCTGCGGCTATCTCTGAGCACTGGTGGCGGAAGCGGTGAACAGGCAGGAAGATGCAGCAGGGAGGTCTGCGATGGGAAAGGAACAGGGGACGAGGCGCTGAAGGGAAAGCAATCACGGAGCAAGTCAGGTAGGGTAGCGGACAGGTGAGGTAATCCAAGAGGCAACAACCAATCAGCGCGGGGCTCGGTGCATCAATCACAGAGAAACATGCGGGGACGCACCGTGGAAGATAAAGATTAAAGAAAGAACATGAAGACCGCGCGTGCAAGCCGTAGATGAAGAAGAAGACGTAGAGGAGTAAGGATGAGATTCCATGTGTGTTTGAGGACGAGACTTGCAGTGTGTAGCCGCAGCGCGTGGAGTCCAGTAAGGGGAAAAGGGATGTCCTAAGAGGGATGAGACTGCCAGTGTGTAGATGCACCGTGCGGAGTCCCAAGTAGATAAGGCCTAGGCAGTAGTAGCACAAGTTGTCCTCCAGTCTTGATTGCTCTTGACTGATTACTCCGCCAGATCATGTACTATGCTCATGATTATCAAAGACATTTACCGCTCCCATCTGTACTCTAAGCATTCCACGCCCCTGCCTTGTGGTGCCTTTGAGGTGATAGCCGCGGACTGCGGGATCAAAAATGAGTCGCCACAAATCGAGTTGAAGTGAGCTGCCGGAGGAGCCCTTGCCTGCACACGACTGCAGAACGAGTTTCCACGGAAGAGGAGATGGAAGCCACGAGGTGGCAGCTTGCATGTGGCAGGAAGTGGAACGCGGAGTGTCACTTACCGATGAGGACCTCGCGTGTAAGTCCACAACTGCAATCCGCAGAATTGTTAGTTGCTCTGGGTCACGACCGTACATCTGTAGCCAAGCAAGCTCCAGACAAGCCGTAAGTGCTGTGGTCATGCAAGATTCCATGGATAGCGCGGAACAGAGTAGGTACGGACTCTTGCACGACCAAAGCACTTTCGCCTTGTCTGTGGCTTGCTTGGCTATAGATCTATGGTTCTGACCCAAAGCAACTAACAATTCCGCGGATTGCAGTTGTGGACTTACACGCGAGGTCCTCACTGGTAAGTGACACTCCGCATTCCACTTCCTGTCACACGCGAGCTGCCACCTTGTGGCTTCCAGCTCCTCTTCCGCGAAACCTTGGTCTGCAGTCGTGTGCAGGCAAGGGCTCCGCCGACAGCTCACTTCAACTTGGGTTTTGGCCACTCTCGCACTTGATCATGCAGTCCGCGGCTATCACCTCAAAGGCACCACAAGGTAGAGGCATGGAATTCTTAGAGTATAGATGGGAGCGGTAAATGTCTTTGATAGTCAGGAGCACAGTACATGATCTGGCGGAGTCATCAGTAAAGAGCAATCAGGACTGGAGGGCAACTTGTGCTACTACTGCCTAGGCCTTATCTACTTGGGACTCCGCACGATGCATCTACACACTGGCGGTCTCATCCCTCTTAGGTCATCCCTTTTCCCCTTACTTGGACTCCACGGGGTGCGGCTATACACTGCGGGTCTCGTCCTCAAACACACATGGAATCTCATCCTTACTCCTCTACGTCTTCTTCTTCTTCCGCAGATTGCACGCACGGTCTTTGTGTTCTTCCTTGAATCTTCGTATTCCACGGTGTGTCCCCAGACATTTCTCCATGATTCATGCACCAACCCCCGTGCTGATTGGTTGTTGCCTCTTGGATTACCTCACCTGTCCGCTGCCCTGCCTGACTTGCTCCATGATTGCTTTCCTTTCTGCGCCTCGTCCCCTGTTCCTTTCCCACCGTGGATCTCCATGCTGCATCTTCCCGTCTGTTCATCGCTTCCGCCACCAGCGCTCTGAGATAGCCGAAGGGCGGCTACTGCAAATGACAATGTTAACTTTGGCAGTCTCTTATCGTGCAGCCCGCGGATGCTTCTGCTAGGTCCCGCGCTACCCCATGCTCAACCGTGCACACCGCGGGAGCCAGCGTGCCTTGCGCGGTTCCCATCATGTCCCGGTTGCTCTTCTGCGCATTGACATCCCCGCGGTTCAGCGGCAGAAGTGCGCCTGAAAACACGTCAAATAGACTCGACCACCATTTAAGAGCATGAGATGAAAGTTGTAATATTTTTCCTCCCTAGTCAGTATTTATACAGTACACAAGGTGTAACGGGCCAGATCCTTGTAGGCCTCCAAACTAGAGTTCCATGTGTCATAATTTCAGTAGATAGCACATGATGGACTTTACTACTTACCAGTTTTGTGGCCATCGATTGGCCACAACCCTATTAACTTGTCTTATGACATAGAAAATAGCAAGGACTGTTGCTAACTTGGTATAAATGAGCCAATGAACAATAGTCTGGTAGGGAATATTCTCCACCCCACACCCATTTGCTTCTATACTAGGACTCATGGAGCATAATAACTTGTGGGCTGTTCTCATGGGTATGCTGATAGGCTTATAATTCTCCATGTTGTAGTGCTTGAGGACCTCCATGATGTACTTGATCTAGTTAAATTTCATGGTACCCGCTACTCGGTTTGCATTCGATGGCTATCCGTAGGTAGAACTCAAGAGGATTCATGTCCTTCGTCTTAAACCTCCTGTTGAGATGATGAGTAGATGATCAGGTCATTTACGTATAATGTAACTAGCATGAAGTCTCGCTCATCCTCGTGTATGTAGACATTAGATTGAATCTTGTACTGCATGAAGATGAACATGGACATGAAGTTATCCATTTCCTTATAGTACATCCTTAAGGCCTATTTCTGTCTGTACAGTACTTTCACTAGTTTACATGCTTTTCCCTGTAGAGCTTTCACTCCATCGGGCACTTCCTGAGTACCTCTTTATCAAGCTTCACATACACAAAAGCTGTCTTGATATCCTAGTTCTTTTACTACAAGGATGCCCAACATGGATTTGATGGAGGCAAAGTTGATGATATGTGTAAAGGGCTGCTCGTACTCTAAGTCTCCATACTAGGGAAATTCCTTTTCCATGTTTCTTGCCTGATACTTGTCAATCGTTCCATCCTACTTGATCTTGTTCCTAGGGATCCACTTTGACCTAGTACATGCATATTTGAGGCCTGTCCACCAGAACTCATGCTTCCTTCTCTTAAATGGATACGAGTTTACTATCCACTGCCTCGTTTAACTTGGCTACATCTGGCATGTTTATGGCCTTTGCTGTGTTCACGGGCTCTTCTTGAGCTAAGCACGACTAGTTGAGTCGGCTTCATTATTTCATCTCACTATCATACGTAGGGAAAGGTTTTTTCTCGCATATACTATGCTTGACTATGACAGTGGTACCTTGAGACTTAGCTGTTTCTCTTGCTCTTGATTTGGTACTTGTTATGGGAAATTTATTTTGTTGTTTGAGGAGGAGCCACTGACCTTAGAATCAGAGTCATAGGCCTTCAGATGACTCAGAAATTATAGTCACTATCTTTTTTACACCATCATCATGGTTCACTATTACCATATACCAGTGTTTAGGAACCTAATTACTAATTTCAAGGAATACAACCCACTTTTCCGATTTAGAAACATGGATAGGATCTAACAACATTTCCTTGCTTGGTGTCCTTTCATTAAACTCAACTTCTCGGATCCTGATGAACGTTTGAACGGCTTGGTCCCACAACCTGTCTGCATTTCATACAATGTCAGCCTATTTTTACACACTTGCAAGCACGAGTATCCAGCTTGCCATTTTTTTCTCCTGCTTAGACCTTTGTCTTATCAGTACAGTGGAAAATCCTAGTGGTTGGTGTTGTATTAGCTTTTCTAGCCCTTGCACACCTTGTACTTGCCACCGTTGTTTGTATACAACAAGTTGACCATTTTGCTTTTCTACTGCTCTATTGTGGCATAAAACTCTTGTAGCTTCTCCTTGACCTCTCCCTTTGCATTGAGGAAGTAGATCCTGTTACGACCATTGTCCTCAAAGAAGGGAGAAAACACTTAGTGTTACGATTGGAAGGAGTGTAGAATCATCCACACATATTGTAATGAATCAAGTCTGAGATTTCTGCTACATATTACCCATTATCCTTCAAGTACTTTCTTGTGATTTGTACACTTTCCCTAATCCTTAGCCTTACATCCCACTATCCTATGAACTACTTAATGCTGTTGCATAATTTGTGGCCTACTATCAGTCACATAGCCAAAGTGTATGTGCTACAACTGAACATCTACATCTTTGATGGGTTAGCCATCGTGGTGATGACCTATGGTATAATAGCAGGCTTTGAAGACATGGATTGTTCAATGATCGTATATTCCTTATTTGTGCTCTTAAACGACTTAGCCTGTAGTACATCCGCTCTTACGACGTACTCTACAAGACTCTCCTTACAATAGGAAATATTGATATCCTTGTTCTTTACAAAAACGTCAATGTCGGTCAACTTGTCTGCCTTGTTTTCTCCCGATACAAAAGACAAGGGAGACAAGTTCATCAGCATTATATCCGTTGAGGACATCGAATGTTGCTTCAGGTATGCCAGTAGTACCCTTGTTTATACAAGGCTACAATTGGCACGTCTGCAGAGATGTTTGATTTCCTTAATGGAGATAACTCTGTCTTTCTTCCTCAGAGTAGTGCTTTATACTATAGTCAAGCTCATAGGGTGCATGATTGAGTAGTATTACTCCTTTGATTGTGGATATACTCTTACCCATCATGTCCATCAACTCCTTACCCTCTCCTTTATCCCTGTTCTTACTATCCGTTTGTCCTTCTTTAGAGGCTTACACTCTCGTGCATATTATATAGGCTTGACACACTTGTGGCAATTCCTTAGATGCTTCAAACCCTTTCTATTACTACCAATGCCTCTCTTACTCTCATATTTCCTAGCATAGACTGACAAATACTCTCAGTATCATTGTTACGCAAGGCCTTATTACAACATACTCACACATTATCTCATTCCTCAGCTCCTCCTTCTTCCAACTGTCCAAGACGGTGCTTAGAGGGTTCCATCTTTCTGGTCGAACCATGAGAAGGATCATAGCTGATATGTTGGTATCAATTTCCCACTTCATCTAGATCAGTAATTGCAACAGTCCTTTGAAATGTACTAGTAAGTCCGGAATGGACTCCCCTTTGCTCACTCTTATCCCAATCAGTGTTTGAATAATGTTTAGTAACAAGAGTCGTTAATATTGGAGCTGGAGGAAAGAGTGAGCCTTGAAGGAATGAGCATCTAGGGCTAAAAGGGTATCTGTAGTGCTGAAAAGTGGTTACTGAATCACTAAAAATGATAGAGTACATATAGATCTAGAGCTTGGACAAGTATATCCTCTCACAAGCCACACCATTTAGCCATGGAGGCCAATGATCACACACAAGAGTCCATACTCTCACACAAGAGAGAAGATCAGCCTTGCAATCAGGCTGACAAGTCACACAGAATCTAGAGATCTATAGAATTATCTCATAGCTCACTCCTAGTGGTCACGCAATCCACAATTGCATGGAGAATTGTCATGTGTCCATGGCTAGGACACAAGAATCTCACCTCACCTTAAATGTAAGGAGAGGTTCCTTGATCCTAGTTAGTACACTCTAACAAGGCAATCCTAAATGAAGGATATTTTATGATATTTCTCCCATGAGCTCTTAATCCTGCACCTCTTGCCTTTTTTCTTTTCTCAGGCTCAGGCATGGAGCCATCGCCCATGGTCACCCACATACCCGGGGTCCTTGACCATGGAATCTTTGAAAATTCATATCACTTAATCCGACCGTTGGATCAGGCTGAAACTTGGACTATACATAACTTTCCAGTGGATATTTTCAATGGTGAATTCAAGTTTACGATGCAAGCATGGATCTGGTAGTTTATTCAAACTTCCGTATATAGACCTGAAACAAAGTCGGATGACCCTATTCCCAACGATCTCCCACTTTGCCTAAGTGAGAGTGGGTTGAGTGCACATGCTTTCATGTAGAATTGTTGCTTCTCACGGGTGACTGGCTTGGTGGAGAAATTAGTAACGTGCTTGCTGGGTGAAGTAAACTCTAGTTTGATAGTTTCCTCTTGTACGATGTGTCTGATGAAGTGATAGGCGATGTCAACGTGCTTGGAACATGCATGGTACTCGGGATTATAGGTGAGTATGATTACGTTCTAGTTATCGACGTGCATGGAAACTGTAATTGCTATACTCCCACTCATCTTCGTCATGAGACGTTGAATCTAGAGTGCTTCCTTGGCTCTAAGTTGAGAGAGACATATTGAGCTTCTGTGCTTGAGATGGCCATGACCACTTGTCGTTTGCTGCACCAGCTGATAGCCTCACCATTCATGAGGAAACCATAGACAGACTTAGAGTCCTCGGGATTTGAAGACCAATCTGCGTCTATGTAGCTGATGGTCTTGGTGTCGCTGCCATTGTAAGAAATGCCGATGTTGATGGTTCATAGGTCCATCGTAAGTCATGTACTGGCTCGAAGCCATTATAACCTGTGCAAGATCCGGCCTGGTTGCTACCATCACGCATATGAGATTGCCGAAGGTATTCTGGTACTTCTACCGTTATGTTGTACCGCGGCTCCAGCTTGCAATCCCACCGCTGCACAGCCTGCTCTATCACGCGTGCCTTGCACCCAAACACTTTCAGGTGTGCAATACTTGGCATGTGCCTGCTCCAAACCTCTTGCGGCGTCTTCTAGCTGCTCTTCCCCTTTCAACAACACTGTTGGGGTGAGGTTGATGGTGTATCTCACCGTACGCATAACTTCCGCAGTATCTGCCTCTGGTCAACAACTCTATGAGGAGTCCCAAAGGTAAGAATTGTAATCAATGACAGGCAACGGACGGGTTCTTATAGTCCTAGAGCCAGCCTCTAGCCAAGGCGCGTAGTGGCTCCTTGGATGAGCCACTTTGGGGAAAATCTGGATTGCATCATCCCCATTGCCTACATGGCGCTCTGTGTGACCACGAAGTGGTGTCAGCCACCAGGAAGGACCTTGGAATGTTCTAAGATGTCTATTAGAACCTTCTTGTCCTCCCTTTGGTCACAAAGAAAATTAGTCATTGAGTTGGGATTTGATCCAATGACCTCTCGCTCCAGAGACTAACTCTGGAATGTCGAAGCCACAAGGAGTTGCCCTGGGTAGTATTTGCTGGCTATACTATCCAGTTTAGACCAAGGAGACTTACACCAAGGGAGCAGTGCATGCCTGGTTTGTCCTGTGCTTGTCCAAGTGTCAGCTATGGACAAGGGGTATATCAGGCCAGTAGTGCTTTGATGCCAGCTGCTGTGAGGTAGCCTTGGAACTCTTTCTTTGGATACTCTCTACTGCAGTCACTATGTAGTTCCTTGACTTTCTTGCAAGTCTGGTTCTCCACCATTGCCTTGAATGCCTTGAACATGTTAAAGTACTAGTCCTTGGATGAAAATAAATATATAGTACTGTAACGGCTGAAATATCAAAGAAGGTCAGAAAATACTAAGAGCCTCCAAAGCTTTGGGTCTGTATTGGGTGACGCAAGTCTGTATGGACCAACTCCAGCACCTCTTTTGCACGGTCTCTTGTTCTAGAGAAAATGCCTCACAATGGCGCTCCTCCTCTAACCGGCCAATACATAGCTGCTGCTCAAATTAGGAGATGGTGGACAAGGTATGCACCATCTGCTTTGCTTGAAGTTGCTGTAAGGCACGCTGCCAATGTGGTCGTAGCACACATGCTAGACCTCACAATTCGTTGCCAGCGTCACTACTTCAAAATCTTAGCTGATCCCGGCAGGCGGTATATGTCACCTTCCTTCACCCACCTGGCCAACTCCTCCCCTCAGTTGAAGATATAGCTATAGTCATCATCAAAGATGATGCGTAGTCCTGTGTTTATCAGAGATGAGATTGACAGGAGGTTGAATGCAGCATCATGTGCTTAAAAGATAACATATAATACCCCCAATTCAATCCCACGCGGGTTCTTGAACCACATATCCACAATCCCAATCTCCTCAGCATACACCACAAGACCATAATCCAAAGGAGTAGGACAAGCGGAGAATTGACAACGGCTACAACAAGCACTCTTTATGGTGTACCAGACGTTTGGTACATCCTGAGTCCTTCTACCATACCAAGTGTGTCTTCTCCATCTGTGACATGTCAGACTTCGATATGAAGAGGTGGTTGCATACCTCCTTTGCCACGTTCACGTTGCCAAAGTGACGCACTCCACCCTGGTTTTGTTGCTGCTACTACTGATGCTACTATGACTACTACTACTGTTGTTGTGGAGACTACTACTTTTGCTGCTAGTAGTACTACTGCTTATGCTCCCTCTTGAACTTAAACCATTCTTTCTTGTTTCAGGCAGAAGTGGTAGTTGCCTTTCTTCTTGCCTCTCTACTATCAAGACTGATGTTGCTGTTGTAGGTTTCATGAGCTCCAGGCTACAAACGATGGATCACTGCTTC
Source organism: Penium margaritaceum (assembly GCA_023375785.1). Taxonomy (NCBI): domain Eukaryota; kingdom Viridiplantae; phylum Streptophyta; class Zygnematophyceae; order Desmidiales; family Peniaceae; genus Penium; species Penium margaritaceum. The sequence goes on along the minus strand of SZWC01000309.1, from coordinate 263,501 downwards.
TACAGCTATTGTACTTTGCTACATTGTAATGCAGTTCCACCTATACCAGGTGTGTGCACATGAAGTCGAAGTCAAGAGTTGGCAGGCACTCTAGTGTCTTTCACATCTTGTCGTAGCTGGTTCGGAGTCCCCTCAACAAGAGAAGAATAAAAATTATCTCCTCTATAAGGTCACCGAACACTCTTTGGTGCTTTTCCAGATCCTTTGTCCTATCCAGATACGCCTCCATCTCTTCATCACCCTGCATTTTCAGTATCATCATCTTCTCCTCCAAACGTATGAGGAATAGAGGATCATTTCTCTCATACTTCTCGTATTACGTATCCCACACCTCCTTTACAATAGCCTAGTCACCCATGAATTGAAGATGCCAGTTAGAGATGGTATAGAAAAACAACCTATAGAACTGCCTGTCCTTCTTTCTCTCCTCATACGCCACTAGTGAAACTGGAGATGAACCTGTACCAGCTGTACCCTTCTGCTACGTCATCCTTGCTACCACCTATGCTGACGTTCCGCCTATTGCTTGTTGATTTGGAGCTGTTTTGTCGCCACGCTCCACCTCCCACAAGTCCCTCTCCTCCAAAAAGGGAGAGGTGTAGATCTTCCAAAATATGAAATGGGTGCATCCCTCTAGCCTCTCCAAAGAATGAGTTACTGTCACCACAGGGGATTTTGAAAGATATTCCCTCTTGAAAACATGGTATGATTCTGTTCCTATTCCAACTCATATTAGTTGGCTTGTAAATGGCGTTGATCCCAAACAAATCAATGGAATGCAAATGATGCTACACCAATAGAAAGCGTAGAGAATTTAATACAATTTGTATATGCTATATTTTAAATTTGACAAAGAAATGAGACAGTTATGCTCATCACAAGGTAACAATCTTACTAACAGAGAAGAGTGTTGCCCTGGTTGACCTTATGTTGAGCATAAGTCTGAATGCAACTATTGGATCATCACGATTTTGGACTCGTTGCAAAGCTTGTCTTTCAAACTTGAAGATCCAATGGTGGATATGCAAATTTGATCAAGGTTTGACCCGAACTAGTCACTCTCAATGTTATAGCCTGTGTAGGCTGAAAATTACAGAACTTGGCTCTGACACCAAATGTTGGGTCTAGAGGAGAGAGGCAGCCTTGGAGCAGTAAGCATGTGAGACTGAGACGGCATCAATTGTGCTGAAAATGGTTCTCATATCACTCAAAATGATGGAGTACATATAGATCTAGAGCTTGGGCAAGTCTTCCCTCTAACAAGTCATACTACCTAGTCAGGGAGGACAAGGCTCACACACTAGAGTCTATAATCTCACATATGAGAGGAAATCAAACTGACCAGTGACACACAACCTAGAGAGCTAGAGAATCCTCTCATGGCTCACTCCTAGTGGTCACATAATCCACAGTCTCATGGAGAATTGCCATGTATCCATGTCTAGCACTGAAGGATCTTACGTCACCTAGGTATCTTTATCATAATCAGCACACTCTGACAATGCAATCGTAAGACCAAGGACCTTTTTGGATATTTCTCCTATCAGATGTTGACCGTGCACCTCGTTCCTTTTTTTTCTCAGGCTAAGGCATGGAGCCATCGGCCATGGTCACCCAGATAATGGCTGTCCATGACCTTGAGAAACATCCAAAATTCATGTCTCACAATCTGATTGTTAGATCAGCCTGAAATTTGGACCATAGATAATTTGCTAAGTGATATTTTCAATGGTGTAGTGAGATTGATGATGGGAGCATACACATGGTATTTTCCTAGACCTTGCACCTGTGGACCTCACACTTCGCCGGATGGCCTTTCTTCCAGTAATAAATTTGTGGAAACATGCAATATTTTCATAAGTCCTAGATGTTTTTGTTATGCCATGTAGATCGTCATGTTGTGATTTGTGTAGTTATGTCAAAAGGATTCAGTACAATGTCATTTTTTGCACTATATTGTTCATATCAAGGGTCGGCATTTGGTGGTTCAAGCTCTTCTCCAAGGAACCTTTTTAGGTAGCCACAAACCCTCATGAAAATCTTAAACTGCCATTTCCACAAGGAAATGTTGAAGATTTTCTCTCTGCATATCCATGTACGGTACCGGGAGATGGCGATAAGCTACCAAAGGGTCACTTAGATCCTAAAATGGAGGATTGTCATTCAAACTTGACGAGTCGCCAAAACCGGTGGACATTGTTTCACCTAAATAAGACTAGTAACTAGGGAGACATGTGCGGTGCCACTAGGAGCCAGCTGCGGTTTGAGTACCGTTAAATGATTGACCGAAAGAAGTAACAAAATGCCATATAGGGATTTTGCTACGAAAGGACTGCCGATCCATCTGGTGGATGATCCGCTGGATTTTACAAGTGTAGTTTTGTTACTGAGGGATTTGGCCAAAAGCCTGGCTCGGCGTCCGAACCTCAGTAGTATAATTTGTTATTAAGAGAAAGTCAAAATTATGACTTTACATCCGCGAATGGGTTTGGAACAACATTAGTTCCCATCACCAAATGTGCTGATTAACTTCTTGAAATACACCCAAAGACGCAAGGGACACCCCCACTATGCGTAGGATCCTTGGCATCCCCGGAATGGCAGTTTAATGGATTTTTGATGGGTCAAGGTACCTTGGCAGTGATGTGGTGCGTGCGGCAAAATGAGTAGCTCATTTGGGGTACAACACATTGGTTGATGTAGCAGGAGCTACGATGATCTAAATTTGTGTATGATTTGGTATATTAGAGAGATCATGACTAGCTCCACAGATGTTAAATCATGTCTTGTTTTTCCCTTCACAAAAGTGACTGTCTTCTATTTTTCTTTATCTCCCATAAACATAGCGTAAGGCCACCACAAATCTCACGCTTAGATTCAGAACCACCTGTCCAACAGTAGCTCTCAACATAGAACACCAGTCAGGCCACGTTGGAACTGGATCCCGGTTTTTGACAAAGGGTTATGGGCCCATAGCTTTTACCGGTCTTCAAATTAATCGCGACTTTCGCGGCAGACAAGATTGTTGTCAGGGATGACATCGCCGTCAAACTCTAAGGTCCTGGAGATGAAGCAAAACGGCATAGGAGACATAGTCCATCCAAAAATCAGTGGACAACGCTGGATTTGGGCTATAGATGTGGCACTTTGAGATCCATCTGTGCATAAAGGTGTGTTACAAGTCATGCAGGGAAATGAAGTCCTCCACAAACTGACAGTGACGGAAAGACAAGAGGAGGAATTCAAATAAGAACACGGAGGTGCTCATACTGCTAGTGTCCACAATGGCTCAGTTGTAGTGGAACCACTTCCGAGGCTGCAAGCTCGCAACCGAGGCTTGGAAAAATCTCTGCACCATCCATCAATCTAAGTCGCTGGCAAATACAATATTTGCAATAAAGTAACTCCTAACAATGAAAAGCGAGGTAGAAGATGATTTCATCTCCGTCATGCAGCGGATCGAGTCGCTAGCCTCGTAGTATAATTATGTGGATTGGAACATTGACACATAGCTAAAGGTGATGGGCATTCTCATGGCCATTCTTGACAGTTCAAGCCCACTTATTACCGTATTGGGAGGATGGGTAAAGGACAAGCTCATATATGGCGTTGGTCGTAGAGTACATCTAGAACGAGGTTCAGCAACGGAGGTGCATGGATTCCTCGTCGTCCTCGAAGCGGAGAAGCATATCCAAGTCAAGAAGGTTGGGTTCAACAACTGCACAAACATATCCATGGTGGTCACAAACAACAAGGTTGAGGCGGTGGCTCTCCAAGGATAGTGGACGTGAAGGTTGTGGTTGGTAGAAAGCGTGTATAGTACATCATGAAGGATGTGTAGTACGTACCTTCCTTGGCTGAAATTCTAAGTATCAACTACCTGACTGACAAGGAGTACAAGGTACTATTCAGGAGAAGAGGGAATGCCGTGCAGGACGGTGGTGGTGAGCCCATGCTGGAGGCTAAACACGAGGGCCTTTTCATCGTGGAGACCAAGGTGATCCTCGCGGCAACAAACCCAGTAGCCTTACAGGAACACACAGTCAACCTGGCCAAAGGAGGACGAGTCGACCTAGAGCACTGGCATATACGACTAGGGTATTTCTCACTTTTAGTCGCAAAGAAGATGGCAAAGTATGAGCTCATATGCGGCCTCCTCATCACTAAATCAGATTAGGTAACAGATGTAGCAAAGTATAAAACGTTTGAGCATTGCATTTTGGGCAAGGCCCAGTATAAACCGTTAAAGAAGAACGTGTTTTGTGCCTTCGACGTACTAGAGGGTCAAACACAGTTACGTGTAGAGACAAAACATGATGGCGTCAAAGAAAGGCATGCTTTACTTTGTGAATTTGATAGATGACTACAGTAGGAAACTCTCTGTGTACTTCATGAAGCGGAAAGGTGTTACACATAGAGCCGTGCGCCTCAGTTTCAGGTCGATGGGAGAAAGTTCCAAGAAACTACCAGATGCTTACTCCGATTGTCAATCTGACAGTATCATTAAAAATATCAGGTGGCAAATTGGCCACTCTACAACTTTCAGGCTGACCCAACAGTCCGATTGAGAGATGAATTTTCTAACTTTCAAGGGTCGTTGATCGCCACTGTCTGGATGCCTTAGCATGAGAAAAGAAAAAAAAGAGGCCAAGGGTCAAGACCTCATGGAAGAAATATCCGAAAAGGTCATTGGGCTTATAATTTCCTTGTCTATGAGTACTAACTAGGATAATGGTACCTTTCCTTGCTTTATAGGTGAGATGAGAACCTTGTGTGCTAGCCATGGACACATTGCAATTCTCCATGGGATTGTGGGTTATGTGACCACTAGGAGTGAGCCATGAGAGCATTATCTAGCTCTCTAGGTTGTATATGACTGGTGAGCCTGATTGGTAGGCTGATTTCCTCTCTTGTATGAGATTGTGGACACGAGTACATGAGCCTTAACCTCCATGGCTAAGAAGTGTTGCTTGTGAGAGGGCTGACTTGCCCAAGCTCTAGCTCTGTATGTACTCCATCATCTCGAGTCATTCAACAACCATTCTTTAGCACAGCGGATGCCCTTTAAGTCCCACATGCTCGCAATCCCAATATTCCCTATATCGTCCAGTTCTAATATTTGGTATAAGAGCCAAGTTTTGCCAGTTTTACCCAGCACATACCGTCATTTTTGAGATCGACGGATTAGGATCAAACATTAACCAAATGTGGCAATTGACCTCTAGACTTTCCAACAAGTTCAAGATCGCAAAGATCCAATGGTCGGATTCAGAATTATGTCCAAAACAAGGTCCGCCAAGGCTACACTCTTCTCTAAGACTAAGGCTATTGCCTTGTTACGACCATAACTGTCTTGTTTCCTTGTTAATTTTTAAATGTGGTACGGGCACATTGTATTTTTCCTAAGATTTTCATTGGTGTAAAATATCTACATTCCATCGATTTGTTTGGGAGAGATGTCCTGTACAAGCTGGCAGGTCTTAGTTAGAGTAGAAACAGAAGCATAATCTGTTTTCAAGAGAACATGTCTTTAAAAATTCCCTGTTGATGACCCCGTTTTATGGGTCAATCTAAAGGGTTTGAGCTGAATTTTCAAGTGGTCAACTCTTGTTTTTCAATGTCCTAGTCTGATGTCATCTATAGTCGATTTTCTATCAGAAAGACTTTTGGCAGAAACAGAAGGAGAAGCAAGGATAGCACCGCCATCCAAGGGCAGCGTTGAGCATCACCAAGGCAAAAAATGGCAGCAGGGTTCACAGCAGTCCAACCTTTTGAGAAGCTAGAGGGATGCACCAACTTCACCTTTTAGAAGATCCATATCCGCCTCCTTTTGGAAGAGAGGGGCTTGAAGGAGGTGGTGAGCGGTAACAAGTCAGCTCTAAATCCGCAAGCAACAGGGATCACCGTAGCATAGGTGGTGTCAGGAATGACACTACAGAAGGGTGCAGCCGGTGTAGGTTTATTTGCATTTGCACAAGTGGCATACGAGGAGTAGTAGAAAAAGGATAGGCAGGCCTACAAGTTGCTTGCCAATACTATCTCCAACCACATCTTCAATACGTGAGTGACGAGCTACTGCAAAAGAGGGATGGGATACTTTGTGGAAGAATTCTGAGAGCAAGACCTTGCATTCCTCATGCTTTTAGAGGAAAAGATGATGGCACTGAAAATGCAGGGTGGTGCAAGGATGGAGGTGTACCTCGATAGGACAAAGGAACTGAGAGCCGCCTCTAACCTTGTGAAAGATACAAGCTTGATCATCCTCTTGCTAAGGGAACTCCCAATCAACTACAACACGGTGGGAGAGACACTGGAGGTCCAGCCAACTCTCAATCCCAGCTTCATCTGCAAATACTTGGTATAGGTGGAATTGCATCACAACGTGGCAAAGCGCTATGGCAGCGATAGCATTGAAGTAGCTTTTGTGGCCACAAGCTCACTCAACAAGTAGCAATAGCAACTATGTGGCCAACAGAGAGGCAAGAAGAAAGGCAAGAAGAGAAATAGTACAAAAAGGAGTGTTTTAAGAACAAGAGGGACCAGAACGAGCAGTAGCAGCAGTAGTAGCAAAAGAAGTAGTCTCCACAGCAGCTGTAGCAACAGTTTTAGCAGCATTGGCAGTAGTAGAAGCAACAAAACCAAGCTAGAGTACGCCACTTTGGCAACATGAAGGTGACAAAGTGTCAACCGGCCTGAGGCAATGGACTAGAAACCAAGGCCGACACAATGGCACTTGCCGTCTGCTCCTAGTATTGCAACTAGGAGGAGATATCACCCTCAGAATCAATGTTCCATAGTGAGCAGTTTATAGGAATCACTTCCTTGCACTTTGTTCTTAGCACCTGGTCACTTTCGCGTGAGGAGCTAACTCTTGGGGCTTAGACCAACCAATGCCTCTTTAGTGTCTGCCTCTGGTGGACAACTCTGTGAGGAGTCTCAAAGGTAAGAACTGTACTCAATGACTTCTCACTCCAGAGACAAACTCTGGAACGTCTAAGCCACAGGGAGTTGTCCTAGGAAGTGTTTTCTGGCTATACTTTCCAGTTTAGACCAAGGGGACTTGCTCCAACGGAGCAGTGCATGCCTTGTCCATCTGGACCAGACTTAGGGGACTTATTCTAAGGGAGCAATGCATGCCTAGTCCGTCCTGTGCCTGTCCAAATGTCAGCTATGGACAAGGAGCATATCAGGTCAATATAAAGGAGGAGGACGACCGGCTCTTCATGGCAAAGTCTGATACGTCCCAGGTGGAGAAGGCGGATCCGGCATGGTACAAGGACTCAGGATGTACCAACAGTCTGACGCACAATAAGGAGTGGTTATCACAGCTGCTATCATTTCCTCCTTGCTATATTACTTTGGGTGATAATTGTCTTTGATGATGACTACATCATCGAGAACATTGGAAATGAGTTGGCCAAGTCGGTGAAGGAAGGCGACGTGTACCGCCTACTGGGGACAACTAAGATCACGCGTGAGCAGAATTTTACAACTGTGATAGAGGCAACAAATGGTGAGATCTGACATGCATGCTACGGCCACATTGGCATGCACGCCTTGTAGTAGCTTCAAGCAAAGTAGATGGTGTATGACTTATCCATCATCTCTAACTTTTAGTAGTAGATATACATCGGCTGTTCGGAGAGGAAGCAGCATCGTGAGGCATTATATGGAGTACGAGAATGTGCGAAGGAGGTCCTGGAGCTGGTCTACACATACGTTTGTGGCCCGATGCGGATCAAGAGCTTTGGAGGCTCTAGGTATTTTCTGACCTTCATTGATGATTTCAGCTGTTACACTAGTCTATAATTCCTTTCTTCTAATGACCAGTACTTTGACAGGTTAAAGGAGTTCAAGGCAATGGTGGACAACAAAACAGGTAAGAAAATCAAGGCATTGCACAGAAAACACGGTGGAGAGAGCCTGAGTAAGGACTTCCAAGACTACCTCACAACAAGTGGCATCAAGATGCAGCATACCACGTTGTACTTGCCATAACACAATGGTGTAACATAAACGTAACCGCATCATCCTCGAGTCAGCGCGCTCCATGCTATACGCGGCTTGGTTTACATTGGACTTTTGGGCCAAAGCAGTGAGCACTAGGGTCTACAACTAGAACCGTATTCCAACTAAGGTGCCAAAGAAGATGATGCCGTACGAGGTGTGATTTGGCAAGAAGCCAAGTATGGGTCATCTCCGAGCGTTTGGCAGCCTGGCACACATGCATGTGCCCAAACAGAAGTGATCAAACTGGGATTCAAACAACGTACAAACAATGATGATCAGTTATGACGTGACCAATAAGGTGTATCGCCTCTATGACAGGGACACTGGCCACGTACTCATTTCCAAGAATGTCGTCTTCAACAAAGGTTACATCATTGGCACCAACATCATTTGTGAAGAGATAACTGAACCAACAACTGACAAGGCAGTGGGAGCAAAAATCATTCCTAATCCAGTATCCCTCGATCCTTCCTCCACTGTGATGCTGGGAAAATCATTCTACTCTCCTATGTTTGATGTAAAAGATACAGTGGCCAGATCAGCAGAAGTAGAGGAAGGAGATGGAGTACCACCAGCAAAAGTACTTGCGTTAGCAGCACCATATCAGCTGCTCTTTAACACTCCAGTACTAGGTTGTAGGTATCCTCTCGCGATATACTACAATCCTGGTGAGAGCAACTATTTCTAGATGTTGTACAAACCAGAACAGATGAACGCCACAGGTGTATCAGATTTAGATAAATGAACGTCATACAAGGCAGACATGGCTATACCAGATGCATGAAATTGGATGCAAGCTATATAACATGAGATGCAGTCACAGCTTGACCACGGCACATGGGAGCTGACTGAGCTTCCACCTAGATGGGAGGTCAAGTTGAAGTGGGTGTTCAAGAAGAAGCAAGGAGTAGATAGCAACATAGAAAAGTACAAGGCGAGGCTGGTCGCCAGGGGCTACTCGAAGAAGGAGGGAATCAACTATACAGAAACCTTTGCCTCTATTGTAAAGTTTGCCTCTGTGCGCACGCTCTTCTCTTATGCAGCAGCTGAGGACTTTGAGGTCGACCACATGGATGTCAAGGCATATTCTTGAATTATGTATAGGAGGAGATCTACATGGAGGAGTTGGAGGGATTTGTCATGGATGACCAGGAGTATCTGGTTTATAAGTTGCAGAATTCACTATACGGCCTGAAGCAAGAGTCACATACTTGGAATCTGAAATTGGATGCGGTGCTGCAGTGCATGGGGTTCGAGTGTAACAAGTGTGACTACAACATCTATTGCTAGCAGCATGGATATGAGATCGTCATCATCATTATCTATGCAGATGGCATGCTCCTATTTTCCAACAGCATGCCTACACTATAGGATTTCAAATAAGCCATGTAGGAGCATTTCTATATGTCTGATCATGCATGACCGCAAATCACGCTATTTCTTGCTACAACTAAATCGTTACATCAAGGATGTCCTGTAGCAATTCAACATGACATAGGTCAAACCCATCGGCATGCTGCTGGAATCGCAACACCACGTCATGAGCTTCAATGGAGAAGTAGATACAACTAAGTAACAGAAGTACTAGAGTTTCGTCAGTAGTATTATGTACCTCATGGTGGCAACTAGGCTAAACGTTGTACCGTATGTGAGTACTATCAGCCGGCACATGGCTAATCCTGGACCTAAGGGTGAGAAAGCAATGAAGCGGATCTTCGACTACCTTGCCGAAACCATGGATGGTGGCATCGGCTAGTGCAACAAGTGGTAGGTGGTCGTGGCGACCTCAAACTCAGAAGCAGAGTATGTCCCTCTTAGTTCTCGAGCTAAGGAGGCAGTTAGGCTTCAGTGTTTCATAATGAAGATGAATGGGAGTACACAAGTTTCAGTTCTCATGTGTGTTGAGAACCAGAGTGGAATTACACTTGCCAAGCACCTCGAGCACCATGCTCGCACCAAGCATATCGACATTGTGTATCACTTTATCAGGCACATGGTAAAGGGAGGTGATATCAACCTGGAGTTCTCTCTAACCAGAAAGCAGGTCGTGGATTTCTGACCCGTGAGAAGCTACATTTCTACCTGGAGGCATGTGGACGCAGCCCTCTCTAATTATGGCAAAGTAGGAGATTGTTGGACATAGGGCCATCCAGCTTAGTTTCAGGTCTACAAGACAAGTTCTAGGAAAATACCAGATGCTTGCTTCAATTGTCAATCAGACTTTACCATTGGAAATATTGGGTGGTAAAATATCAACTTTCCAAGTTTCAGGCTGATCAAATGGTCTGATTGAGAGATACAAAGTTTCTAACTTTTTGGGGTCATGGAATGCTAGTGTCAACGTGACCATGGGTGACGGCTCCATGCCTCAGCTTGAGAAAAGAAAAGGACAAGAGGTCTAGGATCCACACCTTAGGGGAGAAATATCCAAAAGGTCCTTGGTCTTAGGATTGCCCTGTCAGAGTGTACTAACTAGGATAAAAATACCTTTTTTACTTTTTAGGTGAGATAATAACCTCGTGTGCTAGTGATGGACATGTGGTGATTCTCCATGGGATTACGGGTTATGTGACTACTTGGAATGAGCCATGAGAGCATTCTCTAGCTCTCTACATTGTGTGTGACTGGTTAGCCTGATATCTAGGCTGAATTCCTCTCTTGTGTGAGATTGTGAACTCTATTGCGTGAGCCTTCGCCTCCATGACTAAGTGGTGTAGCTTGTGATAGGGCTGACTTTTCCAATCTCTAGCTCTATATGTACTCCATCAATTTGAGTGATTTAGCAATCATTCTTCAGCAAAAGAGAAGTTCTTGTAGTCTTATATACTCATTGCTCTAAGGTTCCCTTTCTCCTCCAGTTACAACAAAATGCAAGGTCTTGGACCAACAGAAGGAGTATGTTACCATGGTGGAGAGACACACTGGTCGAAAGGCCACAACTGCTATGTAGTGACAACAGTAAAAGGTGCGTGGGCTGTAGCACATGGATAATGCTGCAGGGCGTAAAATGGGAGCAAATTACGCCGTATTTGCCTCACTCAAACGGTGTGGCGCAGCGGGTGAACCAAACTCTACTAGACATGGTACGAACCATGGTAGTGGATACGGACTGGCTGTAAAGCTTCCAGGTGAAAGATGTGCATATGACGAGCTACACCACCAACCTCACTCCTACAACAATGCTAACGGAGAAATTCGGATGGAAGATATCGTATGAGGTTTAGAGCCAAAGCAAGCGAAATGTGAATACAAGGTGGTGTCAACCGGCCTATGGCAAGGGACTAGAAAACAAGGCCGACACAATGGCACTTGTTGTCCACTCTTAGTATTACAAATAGGAAGAGATATCACCCTAAGAATCACGGTTTGACATTGAGCAGTTCATAGAAACTACCTCTTGCACTGTTTCCTTAGCACTTGGTCACTTTTGCACGAGGAGCTGACTCCTAAGATTTAGATTAACCAATGCTTCTTTAGTGTCGGCCTCTGTAGAAAAACTATATGAGGAGTCGCAAAGGTAAGAATTGTAATGAATGAGAGACAATAGACATGTACTTATAGTCCCAGAGCCAACTTCTAGCCCTGACATACAAAGGCTCCTTGGATGAGCCACTTTGGCGGCAATCATGATTGCATCATCCTCTTAACCTACAAGGTACTCTCTATGACCGCGAAGTGGCACCACCTACCAGGAAGGACCTTGGAATATTCTAATATGTCTCTTAAAGCCCTCCTTCCTCCCTTTAAATGACAAATAAAAGTAGTCACTGGGCTAAAATTTGATTCACAGATCTCTGGGATGTCTAAGCCACAAGGAGTTTTCCTATGTAGTCTGTCCAGGCTATACTATCCAGTTTAGAACAAGGGAACTTGCTCCAAAGGAGTAGTGCATCTCTTGTTTATCAGGACCCGATTTGAAGACTTAGTCCAAGAGAGTAGTGCGTGCCTAGACTATCCTGTACTTGTCCAAATATCAGGTATAAACAACGGGCATACCAGGTCAACAAACTCTCCCTTGCATCTATGTCCATTTTGCTGTGAGACATATCATCTCTCCGACTGTCTTGGCCTTCATTTTGTCGGCTGCATTGACCATATCGAGGTCTGGGATACCTACACAATGCAATTTGGTATCAAGTATCTTGGTCATGCAGTGTGAAAGTATCTTCTTGGTCTCCACGTATTCTCGGTCCACAATCTCCTTTGTGACCAGGTCACGAGTGTAGTGGTACCTGATGTCGATGCGCTTGGTTTGCCAGGAGATGATGTCATACTATGCCATTTTTATGGCACTCTTGTTATCGATGCGGACATGCGTTGCTTCTTGCTATGGCACTTTCATCTCAGCAAGCAAAGTACACACCCATTGTGCATCCTTACTCTCTGCATATTACAAGGAGGCAATGGTTGTACCTACTGTTGCAGACAGGATGTAAGTTGTACAATAGGAAATGTAGTCAGAGGTGAAACAATGGCATGTGGAAACTGACTAAGCGTCTACCTGGATGCAAGGTGATCACGTGCAAGTGAGTATTGAAAAGGAAACAAGGAGCAGATGGAAGCCTCAGAAAGTACAAGGCAGGACTGGTCGCCCTGGGCTACTTGCAGCATCAGGGCATTGACCATACGAAAACGTTTCATCCCGTTAAATTTTTTGCCTCTGTACGTACTCTTCTCTCATATATTGTAGCAGCGTACTTTAAGATCAACAACATGGATGTTAGGACGGTATTCTTTAATGGTGACTTGGACGAGGAGATGTATATGGAGCAGCCACAGAGATTTATCATGGATGGCGAACAACACCTAGTTTATAAGCTATAGAGATCATCGCATGTTCTGAAGCAAGAATTGTGTGATTCAAATCACAAGTTCAATGTGAATCTACAGTGCATGAGATTGAAGACAGTGATTATGACTATAGTATCTATTGTTTGAAGCATGAGAATGAGTTCCTCATCATCATTGTGTATATCAATGACATACTCCAAGAGCATGTCTGTACTACATGAGTTCAAGGAGGTGATGCATTAGTCATTCTACATATCTGATCTCTAAGAGGCATCATACATCCTTGGCATCCGGATCACAAGTGATCATAAATTATGGTCTCTTGCAAAAGCAAAACCATTTGGCATGACAAAAGTAAAATCTATTGGCATGTAGTTTGAATCATAGGGGTATCTCGTGAGGTTCACTAGCGAAGTACATGTAGCTGAGCGGGAGAAGTACCAGAGGGTCGTCGGTTGTTTAATGTACTGGATGGTGGCAACCAGGCCAAACCTTGTACAAGCTTTGAGTACAAAGAACTAGCACATGGCGAACCCAAGACCTGAGTACTAAAAGGTGGTGACGTAGATCTTCTGAAACCGTCTTGGAATCATCATCATTGGCATCACCTATACGTGCACCAACAAGAGCATCATTGGCTACATAAATGTTGGATTTGGAGAGACAGAGCCTTGGAGCAGCGAGCATGTGGGACTGAAAGGACATCAGTTTTGCTGAAGAATGGTTATTGAATCACTCAAAATGACGAGGCATATATAGAGTTAGAGCTTAGGCAAGTCAACCCTCTCACAAGCTGTTATATCATTCTTGTCATCGGCCAAAATCGGGGTCTGACAGCATATGAGGGTTCGCTCTCCACTGCGGCTTGATCCCCGGAGGTCTGCTTAATTAGATTTTCCAATCCAATCCACCTTACTTCTGTTTTGGTACTTCCGTTCAATCTAAGCACATCCTGGTCTACCGGATTTTCTGATTTTCTCTCTCTCAATCTCTTCGATTGATTATTCACCAGCGTAACATCAGGATATATATTATGCATATCATTTTGCGGGCAACCGACGTACTTTTGTGAATGCGGCTTGGGGCAAAGCTCCAGGATAATCAATGTGGTTACTTTGATAATTACACTCATTCACGTTAGTCGGTAAATCATATGTTGATTGAAATGTTCTTCCTAACCAAACGTCTCTACCTGCATAGTTGATGTTACTTGGAGAAATTTGGGCAATCAAACTTTGTATTATTCATCCAGAAATAACAATGCATAATCAGTACACACAGTTGTTATCCTACATGTCACCAAACATAATACGCAAACCATAAGCTTCCTGGGTGGACGAATCATCCGCCGGCGCTGGGCTCTACATAACCATTTTGCGGCTGGCGATGAGGCGGTCGTCCTCCCGAGGACCCGCATGACGCAACGCTAATGGGCCATCTGCGCGATGACTTGTCCAAGCGTTGGCCCGTGCCAGCTCTTCCTCTCGCAGGCAAAAGAGCTCTTGCCGATAACGCTGGTAAGCACAGAGAACCTCGGCCCGCTCCTCGGCCGCCTCGGCGGCTTGCCGTCCAACGTCACGTGCGAGCTCCTACCAGCTCTCCACGGGTTGGGGCTCATCGTCGGAGAGAAGTCTCTGGAACCACGGCTGCTAGAATTGCTCCACGGCCCCACCGGCAGGAAGATGCACCCATTGCATCACTCTGAGGATCATGCGCACTCCAAGCCAGTGGGGGCATTGCAACAGTTGCAGATGGCATAGAAAGTCACCGGTGACTCTCGCAAAGCTCTGTTCGAGCTTGGCGGCTTATATTCCAGTGGGAAATCAGGACCACGCCATGAGGGCTCCGTGACATACTAAGCAGGAATCGGCCTTCCCATCTGAGGTAGCCACACACACACACACCCACACATGCACACACTGATACACATATACACACACTGGTCCTGTCTGACTTTCCAACTCTAGTTTTTCATGAGACGGGGCACGGGTCCCACTCGACGGTCTGGTTTGACTGAGGGGAAGCAATCTCTCCATCTCCCTGACGTCCATTGGGTTTGTTGTCTCACCCCTGTGTTGGGTCTGGAGTCGAGCGAAGCGTGTACCAGTTGATCACTGTCTTCTCAATAGGCTAAGGCAAAGTCAATCTCCTCTGTCTCAGGAGCCGAAGGTCCTTCGTCAACTCTTGACGAAAGTTGACTGTCAGTAATCAGCGATCAGTGCCGCGTTTTCTCTCAACCTCCTCCCATATTCTCCTCTCACAATGCTTTTCCATGTGCCCTCTCTTGTCCGCCTCCCCCATCACAGCTTGCACATCAAAACGCCTCTAGAGATAATGCGCCTTGGCTGCCGCTCCTCTCTTTGTGGTTTGGACGCGACTCCGCTGATTTTAAGCCAGCTTCAGGCCACTTCCCTACTTTCTTGGCAGGTCCGGCCGGATTAGGATATCCGCCACAACATTTTTCCCCGTGTCTTGCTGGGACCTCTCTTTCTGATGGATGAACAGAACATTGTTCATACTGTTATACCCTACTCCCATAAAATGAGCTAGACATCCCCGTCCATCCGTCCCTCCTCCTTGTTTCATTCATCCTACATCTCTTTCTCCCTGGTGGATCATCCATTGCACTCATCATTCACCATCCTTTCCCTGTGCCGCTCTTTCGTTGTCGGTCCTTGCTTCCGGTGATGGGTACTACCCATCTGATTCTTTCCATGCTCCCCAATTCCCTGTCCACTCCTTCCTGCCATATACTCTCATTCCACGCCATGGAGCTCCTACACGGCATCGCTTTGTTTCCCCTTTCCATCCTTTCTCCCATGGGTTCCTCCCTCATCGCTTGGGCCACTTCTCTCTGGTCCGACTGCACCCTCCTTCTTGCCTCATCACTTTGTTCGCATGGGAGGCAGAGTGGGCCTCGTACACCATTCTGGGGATTATGGAATCATTGTCACACCGCAGGTACACCCCTTTGTGGCAGCTAATGCAAAACCACTTGCTCCTATGGATACGATATTTGCAGGTTGCACACGTCTCAAGACGAGACGTTTCACAGATGAGGCATTGGTAAAAGTTGACTCGGCCTCCATGTCGCAGCCTCCTTTGTTTCACGTTCTTCACACACTCAGTGAGTACAAAACCCCGCACTTCTCGCACCATGGGATCATTCTCTCGAGGGGTTCTCGAGAGCTAGAGCACTCTCCTTGCACCGTCCCAGTATGAAGGCGCATCCAGCAGCTCGTGCAGTTATCTCATCCTTCATCATTTGTTTTTATGCATGAATCATGTGCTACCCTCTTGCAATATCCACATCTCCCAATCAGGCCTTCTAGCGTCCTTCGGCATCCACAACACACAATACCCAGCCGAGCATCCTGCTCTTGTCCAATCATCATGCCTACCTCTTAGGGAATGCCTTGCTTGATCTTTAGACAGGGAATGCACATCCATCCAGCCCCGCCCTCTATGATGCCGTAGTCCCGATACATATGTCATTTACAGTGGCCGCACTGTCGGGCCGGAAAGGACACTCTTTTCTCGTACCATGAGTAGCTGATTGCTCGAGGTGCCTCACGTCCATCCCTTCCTCCACTCAGACCCACTCTTCCTGTCCCTTCCGCTTCTTCTACATATTTTCGATTCTTCTATTTTCTTCAGCTACTACACCAGCTCCTGCCGTGGTGCCTCCAGTCCGCCTATTTCCTTCTACTTCTGCGCCAACTCCTATTGCAGAGTCTCCTCCTTGCCCGTTCCTTCTTGCTGCTGTTGTTACTTCTACCACCTCCCGCGTTCTTGTTGGTGTCTTTGACGATACTCTTGACTCCCTTAGGGGTGATAGGCGGTGCTCTCCTTCTCCCGATGCGTACATTCCCTACTGTGCACCACAGATCCTGCGTCGCGCCAGCCTATCATCCGTCAGGACCATGGGCTCTCGTGGTGCCTTCGGTAGTGCAGATGGTTTTGCCCATTGTCCTTTTCCGATTCCTCTTTCACGCTGCATTCTGCCCGGAGCACTTGGCGGTACGTTGCTACGCTGCTCGGGTCAGTTGTCAATCCAAGGTGGGGAAGGATGGAGCCGCGCTTTTGGCCCTTGAGGATATCCGGTCGGTTACTGCTCATCCTTCAGTTGGTACCATTGAGGTATCAAGCCCAATGCTCGGTCTACAATCATCGGCACTGCTCTCCTTGTATCACGCTCATCCCTGATCCCCAAGTTTCTCATAGCCAGTACCGCATCCCGGGTAGCGGCACCTTCTGGTTCTGGCAGAGCCACGGCATTGCGGTATAGTTGCTCTACCGGATGCGCATCCATGTGTGAGCATGGTGTTGCCATCTCCTTTGCCACCTGCCTATCCCTCATCTCATGCTGCTTCCGCCGGTGTGCTTGGGCCTCAATGAGACAAATCTTCCCGAGACATCCCTTGCAGTTGTATCCAATTTCCAAGAGGATTTCCCCACATTGCCGATGGAGTGGCTAGCATCATTCCTCATACTATTCATTGGCTTTGCTATCACCACAATCCTCGTATTGGAGGTTCCTGTCAACTCCAGAGGCTTAGCGCCTTTCTCCCTCTCGCTTACCTCTCTCCTCCATCTCTTCTCGTTACCCTGGTGCACAAGTTGGACAAACGTGGACCGCCCTCTGCTTTAGCAATTCTTCATCTCCACAAATATGATAGAGGGTTTCTCTTTAGTTGAAGCAGTGCTTTTTCTGGGTCCTCATGGGATGAGAGCACTTCTCATATGCCTCCACCTCCTCTACTCTAGAGGTCTCAGACACTAATCTCGTAGCCTGCTCACGTTCTTTACCCATGCCATGGTCCTGTTCGACCAACGCTCGAATGTAGCCCCTGTAGTGCCGTTGTATTCCCGAGATTTGAGTCTCGCACTTGCGGTGGAGTTGTGCTTTGCAGTGGTAGCACCATGTGGCCTCCATAGGGTTGGGTGGCTGGCGACAGGTCTCGCATCTCTCAATCCATCGTCTGGGTACAAGTATGGTTTTCCTGTTGTCCTCTTTGTCTGCTCTTGCCAACATGGCCGGTGCGCTCTTTTTACATCCTATCACCTTCCGAAATTTCATCACCTTCAGGTCCTGGCACACCGCATGCACTAGATGCCTGTACTTTAAACAACGTAGTAGGGTTGTGGCGTTCATTGATTCTTCATAGTTATCACAGGGTTCCTGCTCATCATATAGTACACTAAAACTGCATGCCGTCGCCTTGTTTCGAAAGCTGTCTTTCCGCTTCCTCGTCCTTTTGTAGCTCCTCCTCTCTATCCAGCCCAATGCTCTCCTTAAATCTTGCTGCGAAGATCTCACACATCCTGATGTCATACATGACTTCAAGGTCCATGTTACAATATGGGAGATGCAGATTGGCCTTACAATCTTCACATACTACTCCCTCCTTTCTTGTGACCACCCTTTGACGGATGGCACACAGCCCCAGGTAGTCTTCTTGACCCCCTTCTTCCTCGTCCTGATCTTCAGTCTCCATACTTCAGTCGGGTTCCCTTCTTTGTCGTTCATCCTCTCCCTCTCCCAACTCTCCTTGCATCGCCTCCCGCCAATTCCACTTTTGTTGCCTCTCATTACGTGTGCTGGTTGGCCATTGGGATCTGTCGTCGAATGGTAGGGATTTCCATCTTGGGGAGGGCGCATGTAGAAGGCTGAGTCTCTCCTGCCTCACTTCTGGGACTGCCTCGACTTTGAAGGCCTTTGCTCCTCCTGTCACTATGTTCTCAACGACATGTCCAGCTACCTTTGATTACCGCGAGAAGCATTCTATAACACCAGGTGATATCTCCACCAACCGTAACATCCCCATATTATATCCTCCCGATCTACGCACAGATGGCACGGATCCAATGCATGTTGCACCATAGACTCTCATCATTGCTAATAGTGTCTCTCCTTGACATATATCTTCCCCTAATTTCTCCGTGAATGGTACAGATGTCGCAGACGCTTTACCGGGTACATTGGTGTCCGGGGTCGTTTCTTCCATCTCCACTTTCCTATTGCTCTCGTCGTTGGTGCTGGTACTTTGGGCACCGGGTTTGATGCAACTGCTACTGCGGGTAGTATCCGTTGCTCCCGCTGTTTTGCTACTACTGCCAATGGTACTGGCGCTTCCTATGCCGCACCAAGTACAGCTGTTGAGTGAGGCAGCACTTCCTGGTCCCGCTACTCTACTATTGTTGCTCGTAGTGCTGGCACCTCTGGCATCACTCTAGGTGTAACTATTGCGAGAGGCCGCACCTCCTGGTCCCAATGCTCTACTATTGCTGCTAGTAGTGCTAGCGCTTCTGGCTCTGCACTGGTATAACTGCTGCAAAAGGCAGCATCTCCTGGTCTCGCTACTCTACTATTGCTGCTAAACGTGTTGGCAATTCTGGCACCGCGCCAGGTGTAGCTGTTGTGCGAGGCACCACCTCCTTATCTTGCTGCTCTGCTATTGCTACGGGTGGTGCTCCCGTCACTGGTGTTGCATTGGGTAGAACTGTTGCGCAAGGTAGCACCTCCTGATCCTCCTGCTCTGCTGCCACTGTTCGTGGTGTTGGCGCTTTCTACGCCACACCGGGTGCAGCTGCTGTGATAAGCAGCACATCCTGGTCCCACTTCCTTATTTCTCCTATTGATGGTGTTGCCGCTTCTAGCGTCGTACTGGGTACCGCTGTTGCAAGAGGCAGTACCTCCTAATCCTCCTACTCTGCTGGTGCTGTTGATGGTGCTGGCGCTTCTTGCGTTGTACTGGGTGTGGCTGCTATGAGGAGCACCACTTCCTGGTAACGCTGCTCTGCTACTACTGTTGGTGGTGCTCGCGCCTCTGGCACCGCGCCGAGTGTAGCTGCTACAAGGGACAGTACTTCTTAATCTTGCTACTTTGCTGCTGCTACTGGTAGTGCTAGCGCTTTTGGCCCCATGTCGGGTGCAGCTACTACGAGGTGCAGCGTAGCTGCTGCTGGTGCTGGCGCCTCTGGCGCTGCTCCGACTATAGCTATTGCAATGGGCAACTCCTCCTCATCCCGCTGCTCTGCTACTGCTACTGGTGGTACAGGCGCCTCTGGTACCGCGCCGGGCATAGCTGCTGCAAGGAGCAGCTCCTCCTGATCCCGCTACTCTACTATTGCTGCTACTGGTGCTGGCTCCTGGGGCGCCGCGTCGAGTATACCTACTGGAAGGGGCTGTTCCTCCTCATCCCGCTTCTTTGCTGCTATTGCTGGTAGTGGTTGTGCCTCTGGCATCACGTCGGGTGTAGCTACTGCAAGAGGTCACACCTCTTGGTCCTGCTGCTCTTCTGTTTCCGTTAGTAGTGCTGGCGTTTCTTATGCCACGCCGGGTGCAGCTGTTGTACAAAATAGCACCCCCTGATCCTACTGCTCCATTGCTGCTACTGGTGAGGCTAGCGCCTCTGGCGCCACGCCGGATGCAACTACTGCAAGAGGCAACACCTTTAGATCCTGCTGCTCTTCTGCCGCTGTTGGTGATGTTAGTGCTTCATACGCCGCAACGGGTTCAGTTGCTGCGATAGGCAGCACCTCCTGGTCTCACTACTTTACTACTGCTGCTGGTGGTACTGGCGTTTGTAGCATAGTGCCGGGTATAGCTGCTGCAAAATGCAATACCTCTTGCTCCTGTTGCTTTGCTGCTACTTCTGGTGGTGTTAGCGCTTCAGGCGCCGTGCTGGGTGCAACTGCTTCGAGGGACAGCACTTCCTAGTCATGCTGTTGTAATACTACTACTGGTGGTACTGGTGCCTCTGGCACCACGCCGGGTATAGCTGCTATGAGCGGCAACACTTCCTCATCGCGCTGCTCTGTTTCTACTGGTGGTGGTGCCGATACCTCTGGCGCGACGCCGGATGTAGGTGCTATAAAGGACTGCATTTCTTGATCACGCTTCTCTGCTACTACTGCTGGTGGTACTCGCGCCTCTAGCGCTACGCCGCATGCAGCTGGTACGAGGGGCAGCTCCTCCTGATCATGCTACTCTATTGCTATTGCTGCTTGTACTAGCACCTCTGGCGCCATGCCGGTTGCAGATACTACGAGGGACGGTTCCTCCAAATCCTGCTGCTTTGTTGCTGCTGCTGGTGGTAATGGCGCCTTTGGCGTCACGCCGGGTGTAGTTGCTGCGAAAGGGCAGCTCCTCCTCATCACGCTACTTTGCTGCTACTGCTGGTGGTGCTAGCGCCTCTAGCGTCGCAACGGGTGAAGCTACCATGAGGGTAGCTCCTCCTGATCCCGCTGCTTTGCTCCTATTGCTGGTGGTACTAGCGCCTCTGGTGCCGCAACGGGTGCACCTGCTCCGAGGGGTAGTTCCTCCTGATCTCACTGCTCTGCTACTACTACTTGTGGTACTAGCGCCTCTAGCACCATGCCTAGTACAACTGTTACAAGGGACAGTACTTCATGGTCATGCTGCCCTACTGTTGTTGCTAGTGGTATTGGCGTCTCTGGTGCCACACCCGGTATAGCTGATACGAGACATAGTCCCTCCTGGTCCCATTATCAAACCATCCTAGATCGCACGCTTGGTGACGCTGCGGCCAACAACAATAAACCAAGTACACGTTCATCATTTGTCTGTGGTGGTGCGGATTGATGATCCGTTGTACTTGGCGGGGTTGGTGTCTTTAGTGCCCCAGTGGCGGTAGCTGTTGTAGACAAACCTGGTGTTCTGCCAGTTCTGTTGCCGTCACTTGTGGTGCTGATGCTTCAGGCACCATGCCTGTCGTGGCTTCCCCAATAAGCCATTCTTTTTGGCCCTCTGTCATCGTTGCTCACGGCGCGTCTTCAGCCATTCGAGGTCACCATGCAGGGTGCTTGACATTCCTGATTCCTTGTCTCTTTTTGGTCGTGTTTTTTTACGTTACTTGAGTGAGGCATACTTAGCCCGTCACTGCTACTTCCTGTTGTTCTTGTTGCCGCGATGTCGTGTCCCTCCCGGATTCTTGCCTGTGCGATTCCATGTCCTCTTGTGCCAAGACGGGCACCCAAATACCGATCGAATCGCGCCGGGTCCCTTTGGCCAAAGTTTCTGGTGGTACAGCTGTTGTTATTTTAGGTGGGATCGTCTACGGCAGAGCGGGACGTTGTGGGGGTTGGGAGAATGGGCTGCACTTGCAATGATTACCGCCACTTCCTCAATGTTGCCGTACGCAGGAATACGGGGTGGGTGCCACCCAGCCGCCATTTCCTACCACCGGACTTGCAGCTTCTCAAGCCTTTGACGGCTTACCATGATGTTGGAGGTGTGGCCCCTCAAGCCACACATAGAACCCATCCATCGTCCAGACCTGGTAGCACTGGTCAAGCACTGTTGCCTTGTTGTGATGTCGCTCTCCATTCTCCTCTTGTTTGGAGCGCATACCATCACCGACTTGGAAATCATCGAGCACGAGGCGAGCGTTAGCGCGGTCTCCTTCCCGCTGTGCTACGACTGCACCACGGGTGCAAGCCTCCTTGAGGCACTTGTGAAGCCATGCAATGCATTGCTTCATGAATTCCAAATGAGGTGGACCTCATTTGCGACGGTCACACCTTATGTTGACCTGATATGCTCCTTGTCCATGGCTGACATTTGGACAAGCACACAATGGACTAGGCATGCACTGCTCTTTTGAAGTAAATCCCCCAAGTCTGGTCCAGATAGACAAGGCATGCACTACTCAGTTGTAGCAAGTCCCCTTGGCCTGAATTGAATAGTATAGCTAGAAAACACTACCTAGGACAACTCCTTGTGGCTTAGATGTTCGAGAGTCTCCGGAGTGAGAGGTCACAGGGCAAAATCCCACTCCAGTGACTAATTTTCTTTGTGACAAAAAGGGGGACAGGACGGTTCTAAGAGACATCTCAGAACATTCCAAGGTCCTTCCTGGTGGCTGGTGCCATTTGGCGGTAACAAAGAGCACCATGTAGGCCGGGAGATGACGCAATCCAGATTGCCCCCAAAGTGGCTCATCCAAAGGAGCCACTGTGCGCGTAGGCTAGAGGCTGGCTCTAGGACTATAAGAACCTCTCAGTTGCCTTTCATTGAGTATAGTTCTTACCTTTGAGATACCTCACAAAGCTTTCCACCACAGGCAGACACTAAAGAAGTATTGGTTGGTGTAAGCCCTTGGAGTTAGCTCCTTACGCGAAAGTGACCAGGTGCTAAGGACACAGTGCAAGGAAGTGATTCCTATGAACTGCTCGGTGTGGAACCTTGGCTCTGAGGGTGAGATCACCTCTTGGTTGCAATACCAAGAGCGTTCGGCGAGAACCATTGTGTCAGAATCCGTTTTCTAGACCGTCGCCTCAGGCAGGTTGACAAAGGGTTATGGGCCCACACTGACTAGTTGTAAGGCACGCTTCTGCGCACTCTCTCGCCCTCTCTGTCTTGCAGTGCGCATCAGCTCAATCAGCTCCATCTGTTCCAACAGCTCCAACGGCGGGTGCTGGCAATTAGCAAACAAGGGCCAAGGATAAGCTCTGCCCTTGGACGTACGACCCTTGGGCCCTAACCAGGATACGCTCTGCCCTTGGAAGCACGACCCTGGGTTCTCTAGTGTGTGTTCTTCTCTGTTTGAAGGTGATCAGCGGAATGTCTATGCCAGAAGGAGTTATCCTAAGTAGTGTTTGCTAGCTATACCATTCAGGTTAGACCAAGGGGACTTGCTCCAAAGGAACACCGCATGCCTTGTCTATCTAGACCAGACTTAGGGGACTTACTCCAAGGGAGCAGTGCATGCCTAGTCCGTCTTGTGCCTGTCCAAATGTCAGCCATGGACAAGGAGCATATCAGGTCAACAAACTTTCCCTTGCACTTCTGTCCATTAGCTGTGAGATCTCTCCTCTGTCCAGCAGTCTTGGCCTCAGTCTTCGTCCGATGCGTTGACCATATCGATGCCTCGAGTACCTGTAGAGTGCAATTTGCTGTGAGAGCCATGCCTCCAAGGCAAGGCAAAGGGAAAGTTCTTTGAGCGCAATGGGCAACGTGCAGCAGCAATCGTGGAGTTCATTCACTCTCATGTGTGTGGACCATTCAGCACTCGTTCGAACAGAGGTGGCATGTATTTCTTGACCTTCATGGATGACCACAGTCGCAAGATGTGGATCTACTTCCTCAAGACAAAGGGAGAGGTCAAGGAGAAACTGCAAGAGTTTGTCGCGATGGTAGAGCGACAGACAAGCAAGAAGGTCAAGGCACTGCGCACGGACAACAGTGGTGAGTACGAGGCGTGCAAAGGCTGGCTGAGCCAACACGACATCAACCACCAGACCACCACGCCTTACACTCCCCATAGTAATGGCGTTACCGAGCGATTGAACCAGAATATTCTCGGCATGACACGAAGCATGTTCTTTAACGCCAAAATCCCACCTCACTTCTGGACTGAAGCTGCAAGAACTGCTTGCTACCTTGTCAATCTCACTGTGGCAGCCGCGCTTGGAAGGTGTGGTAAGAAGCAGCAAGAGAAGCAGCTTAGGACGCCACAGGAGGCTTGGTCAGGAAAGAAGCCAGATGCCTCACACTTGAGGGTCTTTGGTTGTATTTCCTAGGCAAAGGTCCAAGCAGGAGCAGGAAGTGGCAAGTTGGATGCACGTGCTCACAAGTGTGTAATGGTCGAATACAACACTGCACACAAGGCGTACAAACTATGGGACCAAGCAGCTGGAAAGCTCATCAGGAGCCAAGATGTCAATTTTGAAAAAAGGACCCTCCGCAAGGGAGAGTCGCTGAATCTTGTCCATGCTCCCAAATCAGGAGAGTGGGTTGTGTTGCTCAAGTCAAGTGATCAGGCACTTGAGAACTGGCAGAAGGTGCCAATGAAGGATGGTACTGCAGGGAGAGTGGTTGTGCAGGCTGACACAGCGACGTACTTTCACACTAAGTCTGAGTCGTCCGAGGCCTCTGAGTCAAAATCTGAGGCTGGTGGCTCTTTCTCAAACAACGGATCACTGGCAGCGCAGGAGCAACAGAAGCAACTAAGCCTTTAAGCACCACCAGCAACACTATAGCGTAGTACGTGCCAGAAGAAACCTCCGCCCAAGTATGATTCTGAGATTGCGGAAAGGACCGGACTCAGCTGGTCATGATTGACTCAGGAAGAGCCTGTGACCGTAACGGAGGCTATGAACATGCATGATGCGGCCAAGTGGAAGGAGGCAGTGGATAGCGAACTCGCATACATTGAAGAGAACGGAACATGGGTCCTGGTGGAGAGGCCCCCAAATGCGCATGTGGTGGGATCAAACTGTGTACTCCGGAAAATGTTGAAGCAAGATGCTACTATCAACAAGTACAAGGCAAGAGTTGTGGCGAAGGGGTTCTCCCAGCGTGCAGGCTTATAGTACGAGGAGACCTTCGCGCCTGTTGTCACCTTTGCCTCCATCATATCCATGTTGGGTATCATTTCTACAAAAGATCTGGAGGTCTACCAGATGGACGTCAAGACAGATTTTCTCTACGGGAAACTAGACAAATAAGTGCTGATAAAAGTGCACGAGGGAGTGAAAGCTCCAGAGGGTAAGGATTACAAACTGGTCAAAGCACTCTATGTGCTCAAACAGGCCCCAAGGATGTGGTACAAGGAGATGGATGGCTTCATGGCCGGGCTCACCTTCACGCCCTGCTATAATGACTTTAGTGTCTATGTGCGGGAGGATGAGCAAGGCTTGATGCTGGTCGCACTATACATGGATGACCGGATCATCTGCTCGTCGTCAGTTGAGCTATTGAACAAGTTGAAGACAGATCTTAGCAACAGGTTCAAGATGAAGGACATGGGTCCACTCGCGTTCTACCTGGGGATAGCCGTCCACCATGATCAAACATCAGGCACCATCGAGCTGAACCAGACAAAGTACATCATGGAGGTCCTCAAACGCTATAACATGGAGGACTGCAAGTCCATCAACACACCTATGAGAATTGACATCAAGCTCGCCTCCATGAGCCCCAGCAATGAAGCAAAATGGTATGAGATGGAGAACATTCCGGACCCAAGCTGATCGGATCAAACAGTCACCAAGGTAACCGCTTCCGGGAGGGAGCCCGGTGGGAGGGATTTTCATCCTGGACCATCTTAAAAACCAAAAAATAAAAAAAAATAAATAAAAAATGGAGAACATTCCCTACCAGTCTGTTGTTGGCAGCCTCATGTATGCCATGGTAGGAACACGCCCTGAAATTTGATATGCTGTGGGACAAGTGAGCAGGTTTGTGGCCAATCTAGGGCCACAGCACTGGCAAGCAGTCAAGCGGATCATGCGCTATCTATAGAAGACCCAACTCATGGGACTCCGGTTTTGAGGCCAAGAAGGATCTAACCCGCTTCGCCTAGTGTGCTATACAGATGCCAACTGGGGAGAAAGAATCGATGACAGAAAGTCCACCTCGGGCTTTGTGTGCCTCTTGAGCGGTGGTGGAGTCTCTTGGGCAAGCAAAAAGCAAGACTATGTCTCCCTCTTTATAGCTAAGGCAGAGTACATCACTGTTTTCAGAAGCATGCAAGGAGACACAGTGGCTACACAATTTGCTTGCTGAGATGAAAGTGCCACAAACGGATGCAACAGAGGTCCGATCGACAATAAGAGTGCCATGAAAATGGCACAAGATGATGTCATCTCCCGGCGGACCAAGCACATCAACATCAGGTACCAATACTCACGCGACCTGGTCGCAAAGGACATCGTGGACCTGGAATACGCGGAGACCCGGAAGATGCTTGCAATTTGCATGACAAAGGCGCTGGACAGCGAATTGCACTCTGCATGTACTCGAGGCATCGATATGGTCAACACATCGGAAGAAGACAAAGGCCAAGACTGCCGGACAGAGGAGAGATCTCACAGCTAATGGACATAGGTGCAAGGGAGAGTTTGTTGACGTGATAGGCTCCTTGTCCATGGCTGATATTTGGACACGCACAAGACGGAGTAGGCATGCACTGCTCCCTTGGAGTAATTCCCCTATGTTTGGTCCTGATAGACAATGCATGCACTGCTCCTTTGGAGCAAGTCCTCGTGGTCTAAACTGAATAGTAAAGCTAGCACACACTGCCTAGGACAACTCCTTGTGGCTTAGACGTTCCAACGTTTGCCTCTGGAGTGAGAGGTCACTGGGTCAAATCCCAACCCAGTGACATTTTCCTTGTGACCAAAAGGGGGACATGAAGGTTCTAAGAGACATCTTAGAACATTCCAAGGTCCTTCATGGCGGTTGGTGCCACTTCATCGTCACAGAGAGCGCCATATAGGCAGGGGGGATGACGGAATCCAGATTGCTCTCAAACTGGCTCATCCAAAGGAGCCACTGCGCGCCTAGGCTAGAGGCTAGCTCTAGGACTGTAAGAACCTGTCGGTTGCCTGTCATTGAGTATAGTTTTTACCTTTGAGACTCCTCACATAGTTGTCCACCAGAGGCAGACACTGAAGAAGCATTGGTTGGTCTAAGCCCTAGGAGTGAGCTCCTTGCATGAAAGTGACCAGGTGCTGAGGACAAAGTGCAAGGAAGTGATTCCTATGAACTGCTCGGTGTGAAACCTTGACTCTGCGGGTGATATCACCTCTTGGTTACAATACCAAGAGCGGTCAGTGGGGACCATTGTGTCAAAACCCATTTTCTAGACCGTCCCCTCAGGCAGGTCGACACCTTTTTACGGGAGCATCTATGCGTCACGCATGAGACAAAGGGTGGCAAGGGTCCAATGCTGTTGTCCATGGTGTAGCATGTAGGGTGAGAAGCTGGTGGAGGACTATGGTGTGATATTGTGTTCGTAGACAATATCCTCCAGCTACTCGTCCCAAGGCTCGTTATCATCCGACAAGTCCCGGATGGTCTACGTGATGCCTCCATGCATGCATTTGACTTGGCCCTGCGCCTGTGGCTAGTAGGATGCCCCATTGTCGATTTCAATGTTGAAGTAGGCTGCCAATTCGGCAAACCTACCACCGAAGTGTGAACCTCTTCCGCACTGAACAATTCTGCAGCCGCCTGTACGATAGACGACCTTCTCTTTGAGAAATGCAGCAGCATAGCCTGCATTTGCTTTGGGGACCGGCCAAGCCATGACCCACTTGGTCATGTGGTCAATACCTAGAATCTAGTGGACATTGTCACGTCGGATGGGGCGGAGGAGACCATGGAAGTAAATGACCGCTCACTCCATGGGTGTGCCGATGCGGGCGTAGCCGAAGCGGGGCTCGTGAATGTATTTGCGGGGACAGTGAAAGAGGCAAGTACCACAGTTGGCGACTACTTCCTCGATTTGCTTTTAAGTCCAACCTAGTAGACTTGGAAAACCAGGTTCTCGTATATTGTGGCTGAGCAAGCGTGTACTTGCTCATGCTCCTGCATGATCAGCTTATCACGTAGTGCAATGGGGGTACACCAGTGCATTTGGTACGTTTTATCCTCACGTCTCCAGAGCCATCCTTGTAGCCATTCATACTTCTCAAGGATGGCCTTTGCATCGGAGCGGACATGTGCATCCGGGTAGATTTCTACCATAATGCGCTTCCCAGAGAGCACCTGGGCTCGAGCGCAATCTGCCCACTCATAAGGATTGACTGGCAGTTCCTGCTGCCAATGCTCCAAGTCTCCCGTAGGAGCAAGGACAAGGAGGCGGCAACGCATTTCCCCAAAGGTTTATGGAGGAAGAGCATCTTGGACACCTGCACATTCGGCCTAGTGCTGAGCCTCTCCTTCAACATGAAGAATGGAGTCAGCCCGTGTCTGCCAAGAAGAAGTGCATGTGGCGCCTGCTGCAACCGTACTCGTTGAAGTAGTGACCATGGGATGCCAGATGCGGCCAAAGGTGCGCTTTACCGAGTCTTAGGGGACCTCTGGAATTGCATCGATGGGCTGCTTGTGGCCAGTGTCCGGGGCAAATGCTTTTTGTGCGGTGTCAGGGGGAAGATCGACCGTCCGCCGTGATGGCTAAGGTCACCTCCGCAACAGGGTGTCCCTGTGATGGTGGACAAGGAGGCGCAATCCTCGCCCAGTCATCTTGACACGGTGGATGATCCGCCAGCAACTCTTCTTCCAGGGCTGTTGATGTCACTTTGGTGGTTGTTGGACAAGAGGCAGAGGATGGCCATGCAAGGGGAGCAAAGAGAGGAAGTGGAATCAAGGCTTCACTTCGGGTGGAAGGGGAAAAAATGGAAGGAGAGAGAAAGAGAAACCGGTGGACGATCCATCGGAGATGTTACAACCATAGGATCGGTGGATTTAGCACCAACAAGTGGTGCGAGCAGAGGATGCACAAGATAGGTGGCACCGCTAGCCAGAGGGTTTGCAGAGGCAGAAGGACTTTATGGCGAGGGCAGAGCCATGGGTAGGGGTGGTTGGTCGGCATTAGAAGGTGTAGCAAGGAGGCGGGGCGGATCAACAGTGCTGGATCTAGATGGGGCTTGCAAAGGGGGTGAGCCGACCATCTTTTGCTCGAGCTAACGCATCAGCACACGGAACGCCATGCCTTCGTGTGGTTCTACAGTGCGCACTAGAAAGATAGCATCCAGTCCTACATGATCCACCCTGGCTACTTCAGCATGTTGATGTACTGCTTGCACGGCCTACATTGAACAAAGGGATGCAGATTTTCTGTTAGGCAACGCTGCCGGCAGTATTGCACCGCCCACTCAAGAAAGCAGCGGAATGCCCGCACACTGTGGATCAGGGAGATGAATGGAAGGAGGTTGGGTTGGGACTGCTTGGTGCGGTCATTAACCACCGTCCAATGGTGGAAGCAACAGAAGAATGCCGGTCCAGCATTGCTGGAGAAGTCCAGCAGATACATGTATCGCAACTCCTTGAGGTAATCTTCCCATTCATTTGCCTGTCGACCCAAGGCACTTGAGAGGAATGCCACGGCCACGTCACGGATCCATTCTTCTTAGAGATGTGTGTGGGATCTGGAGGGAAGAGGGAGCCTTGGAGTAACGAGCATGTGGGACTGAAAGGGCATCCATTGTGCTGAAAAATGGTTTTTTTAATCACTCAAAACGATGGAGTGCATATAGAGTTAGAGTTTGGGCAAGTCAGCCCTCTCACAAGCCACACCACTTAGCCATGGAGGCTAAGGCTCACACACTAGAGTCCAGGATTTCACATAAGGGAGGAAATCAGCCTAGCAACCAGACTGACCAGTCACACACAACCTAGAGAGCTAGAGAATGTTCTCATGGCTCACTCCTAGTGGTCACATAACCCACAATCTTATGGAGAATCACCATGTGTCCATGGCTAGCACACAAGGATCTCACCTCACCTTAAATGTAAGGAGAGGTACTTTGATCCTAGTCAGCACACTCTCACAAGGCAATCCTAAGACTGATAATATTTTTGGATATCTCTCCCATCAGGTATTGACCCTGGACCTCTTGCCCTTTTCTTTTCTCGAGCTAAGGCATGGAGCCGTAACCCATGGTCACCCAGACATCTGCGGTCCATGACCCCGGAAACTTGGAAAATTCATATCTCCCAATCTGACTGTTGGATGGGCCGCAAACTTGGACCATAGACAAATTACCACCTGATTGTTTGAATAGAGAAGTCGGATTGTCGACCAAAACAAGCATGTGGTAGTTTCTTGGAACTTGCTCTCGTGGACCTGAAACTGAGCCCGATGGCCCTATGTCCGACAATCTCCCACTTTGACACAGTCAAAGAGGGTTGAGTCCACATGCCTTCATACAAATCAGCGACCTACTTACGTACGAGTGAACTCCAGCTTGATAGGACCCTCTTATACCACGTGCCTGATGAAGTGATATACGATGTCGATGTGTTTGGTATGAGCATGGTGCACATTGTTTTTGGCGAGTACAATTGCGCTCTGGTTGTCGAAGCTCATGGGGACAAGAATTGCTGCACTCCCACTCATCTCCGCAATGAGATGTTGAAGCCAAAGTGCTTCCTTAGCTCCAAAGCCGAGAGAGACGTACTCAGCTTTTCTGCTTGAGGTGGCCACAACCAGCTGCCGCTTGCTGTACCAGTCGATGGTCCTGCCATTCATGAGGAACACATGTCTAGAGATGGACTTGCGGTTCTTAGGGTTTGAAGCTCAATCTGTGTCTTTATAGCCGATGTTGTTGTTTTAGCATTGAAGGTGATGCCGATGTTGATGGTTCCGGCAAGGTAGTAGAAGATCCGCTCACTACCTTCTAGTGCTCAGATCCGGGATAAGCCATGTGTTGGCCCACGGTGCTCACAGCTTGTACCAGGTCCGGCCTAGTTGCCACCATCAGGTACATGAGACTGCCGACGACACTCTGGTAGTTTTACCGCTCAGTTGTATCTACGTCTCCACTCAAGCTCATAAGATATTAGCGTCTCTTGAATGGCGTGCTAATATAATTGCCCTCTGCCATGTCGAACTGCTGCAAGACGTCCTTGATGTAGCGGCTCTTCTGTAGCAAAAGAGTGTGATTTGCGGTCAAGTGTGATTTGGATGTCGAGGAAGTGTGATGCCTCCCTGAGATCCGATATCTGGTAGCGCTCCTTCATGGTCTCCTTGAACTCATGTAGTGCAGACATGCTGTTAGAAAGGAGGAGTCTGTCATCTACATAGACAATGATGATGAGGATCTCATGCTCATGCTGCCAACGATACACGTTGTAATCGCACTCGCTGCGCTCAAACCCCGTGCATTGTAACGCCGCATCCAACTTGTGGTTCCAAGCACGTGACCCTTACTTGAGGCCGTACATGGACTTCAGCAACTTGCAAACCAGGTGCTCCTGACCATTCATGACGAAACCCTCTGCCTGCTCCATGTATATCTCCTCCAAGTCACCATTAAAGAATGTCGTCTTGACATCCACGTGGAGAACCTGAAAGTCTTCAGCTGTAGCATACGAGAGGAGCGTGCGTACAGAAGCAAAATCTACATCAGGGAAAAAAGGTTTCTGTCTAGTCAATATCCTCCTCTTGCAAGTAGCCCTTGGCGACCAGCCTCGCCTTGTAGTTTTCCAGGTTGCCATTTGTTCCGTGCTTCTTCTTGAACACCCACTTGCACTTGCTCACCTTTTGTCTAGTTGGATGCTCTGTCAGCTCCCGTGTGCCATTGTCGAGCTGCGACTATATCTCTTGTTGCACATCTTATGCTCAATCAGCTACATCTGGTGCAGCCATGGCCTCTTGTATGATTTTGGCATATCTGAATCTGCTGCAACTGCGACGTTCATCTGTTTTGGTTTCTACAGCATCAAAAAATGGTCGCACTCACCAAGCTTGTAGCACACCCTGAGAGGGTACCTGTGACCTGGTGGTGGAGCGTTAGCCGGTGGCTGGCATAGTGCTACAGGTACAACTGGTGCTGCTGGTGGTGCTACATCTCCTTCCTCTGCTTCTACCGATGAGGCCGTAGTATCTGCTGCATCACACATGGGAAAGTATAGTGGTTCTTCCACTATCATAGTTTACGAAGGGTCAGGAGAGACGGGGTCAGGGACAGTGTTCCCTCCCACTTCTTTCTCAGTTGTTGGTTTTGTTGCTTCTTCGTACATGATGTTGGTGCCGATGACGTTTTTGTTGAAAACGACATCCCAAGAGATGATGACGTGGAATATATCCCTCTCTTAGAGGCGATAGGCCTTACTTGCCAAGTAATAGCCAATCATCAGCATTTGCATACTCTTCGCGTCCCACTCCTACCGCTTCTCGTTTGGTACGTGCATGTGTGCCAGACTGTAAAACGTACGAAGATGATCCACGCTCGGCTTCTTGTCGAACCACGCCTCGTACTAAACTAAGCCTCGTACGGGGTCATCTGCTCTAGCGCCTTAGTTGGACTGCAGTTCTTGATGTAGACTACAATCCTCATGGCTTTGGCCTATAAGTCATAGGTCAGCCAAACCGCGTGTAGCATGGAGCATGCCAACTCAACGATGGTACGGTTGGTGCATTCTGCTACATCGTCCTGCCTCGGCAAGTATGGCGCACTACGCAGCGCCTTGATGCCAGCTGCTCCGAGGTGGTCTTGGAAGTCCTTGCTCGGGTATTCATCGCCAAGATCGTTGCACATCACCTTAATTTTCTTGTCGTTCTGGTTCTCCACCATTGCCTTGAACGGTCACTCCGCACTTGGCCACGTTCTAGAGTAAACGGCGCCGACAGGCAAACTGCCGACCGCCCTTGGTATTTCAACCAAGGAAGATATCACCCACGGAGTGGTGTTTTCACACTGAAAGGTTCACTTAACTTGTCCTAACCGTGGCCAGAGAGTGTTCTTTACCCGCTTTCTTGGTGGCCAACAAGGGATTAGTTTTCTCCCAAGTCTCAAGAGTAAGAGATGATATATTATCACATGCAAATGACAGGCCTTATATAGTCTCTGGTCAGTGCTCCCAGTGGCTCCTTGGAGGGGCCTTCCCCCCGAGGCCACCCTAGACAGTGTCATCAGCTTTGATGAAACGGCACCCTCTGTGACCGCCAAGTGGTGCTTGATCCACCTTGGACCTTAGAGGCTTCTAGGAAGCTTCCTTGGCCCTTTGTAGTCACAAAGAAAAGTTGGTCCTTGCGGGATTTGACCCCGGACCTCTCGCTTGCGAGATGGCGCCTTCAACCACAAGGCTGTATGAAGTTGTCCTAAGGAGCATGCACCAGGTAGACTACCAAGAGTAGACCAAGGGGACTTACTCCATAAGGATGAGCAGTGCATGCCTTGTCTCTTTCTCTCTGCCTCTCTTCGTGTCGCTGGGGGACTTGCGCTACAAGCGCAGTGCATACCCAGTTTAAATCTTCCGCTGATTGGACCAGGGGCACACACAGAACATAACAAACTCTCCCTTGCACCTGCGCCCATCTGTGGCTAGATTCCTGCTGCGGCCATGGGCCCAGCGATATCGGCCACCTGTGAAGTAGGCCGCCTGTTCAGCCCTTGTCTGCTGCGCTCACCATCCCGATGCCCCGTGCCCCTGCCATGTGCGAGTCATTGTCCAGCGGCTTTGTCAGGAAGACCGCAAGCATCTGTTTGGTCGTGACGTACTGCAGATCCACCACTCCCTTGGGGACAAGGTCGCACGTGTAGTGATAGCGGATGTCGATGTGCTTGGTCTGCCTGGAGAGGGTGTCCTTGAATGCGATGTCCATCGCGCTCTGGTTGTCGACGTGGATGACCGTGGCCTCCTTCTGTGGTGCGTACATCTCAGCGAGCAAGTTGCGTAGCCACTGTGTCTCCTTGCACACCTCATACAGCGCCACGTACTCAGCTTATGCGGTTGAGATTGAGACACAGTCCTGCTTGCGGCTGGCCCACGACACAGCACTGCCGTTCACAAGGTACACAAAGCCCGAGGTGGAAGTCCTATCATCCACGTTGCCTCCAAAATCTGCGTCGGTGTAGCACTTGAGGCGCAAAGGGTCTGTTCCTTGAAGGTCGCCGTACTACAGCCCCATGTGCCGTGTCTTGTTGATATAACACAAAATGCGCTTCACGGCCTGCCAGTGGAGTGGCCCAGGGTTGGCCACGAACGGACTAACTAACCCCACAACAAAGGAGATGTCCGGCCGCGTGCCAACCACAGCATACATGATGCTACCCACCACAGACTGGTACGGCACATCTTGCATTTCGTGACACTCGGCTTCTGTGCTGGGGGAGTGGGCGGAGGTGAGATTGTACTTCGTGGGGAGAGGAGTGCTGAGGGGTTTGGCGTCTTCCATGCCATAGCGCCGAAGCACCTCTGAGATGTACTTCGTCTGGTTGAGCTCGATGGTGCCTGCAGCTCGGTTGCGATGTATGACGATGCCCAAGTAGTACTTGAGCTCGCCCATGTCCTTCATCTGAAACTACCCATGCAGATTATCCTTGAGGGTCTCGAGGGCCTTCATGGAGGTGGAGGCCAGAATCAGGTCATCCACGTATAGCGCTACCAGCAACAGCCCCTGGTCATCCGCACGCACATACACACTGGGGTCGTTGTGGCAGTGCGAGAAGCCAAGGCCAGCCATGAAGCTGTCCATCTCCTTGTACCGGATTCTTGGGGCCTGTTTCAGCCCGTAGAGCGCCTTGACGAGGTGACACACCTGCTCGGGTTTGGCCTGAACACCCTCGGGCACCTCCATTAGTATCTCCTTGTCAAGCTTCCCGTAGAGGAAGGCGGTCTTGACGTCCATTTAGTGGATTTCCATGTTGCGTGCCGTAGCCACAGCCAGCAAGGTGCGGATGGAGGGGAAGGACGCAACAGGAGAGTAGGTCTCGTCGTACTCAGACCTTGCTCTCTGCGAGAACCCCTTTGCGACGATCCTTGCCTTGTACTTGTCGATGCTGTTGTCTTGCTTGCGTTTGATGCGTAAGACCCACTTCACGCCCACCACGTGTGCGTTAGGTGGTCTGTCCACCAGCACAAACGTTCCGTTCTCCTCGTTGGAGGCGAGCTCGCTCTCCATCGCCTCTTTCCAATTAGCGGCGTCTGGCCGCGAGAGAGCCTCGGCGATGGTAGCCGGCTCTCCCTACGCAAGGCATGACCAGCTCAGGCCAGTCCACTCGGTCTTCCCTCCGTCGTACTGCTTCGCAGGCTTTGCTTGGCGCTCACTACGCCGCAATGGTGCTGGTGCTGGCTGCTCATGCTGCTGCTGCTGCTGTGCTTCCCTTGGAGGGGTCGCTGGAAGGGAAGAGCCACTGGCCTCCGAGGAGGCCTCGGATGTCTCCGACGCGGTGTCGGATGTCAACTCCGCTTTAGCCTGAGCGAATTCTCTCCCTGAATTGGTAGTTTCGCTGTCTACAGCCATTGGCATCCCACGCCAATTAGGCGGGGGTGTGTCACCCGCCTCCAGCAGCACGATCCACTCTCCCTGTTTTGGAGAGTTCTCTGGGTCCAGCAGTTCTCCCTTGTCGTGTGACTCTTCCTGGAAGGTCACATCTCTGGAGGTGATGACTCTCCCTGCTGCCTGGTCCCACAGCCTGTACGCCTTGTGCGCGGCCTCGTAGCCGATCATCACGCACTTGCGCGCACGTGCATCCAACTTCCCCGCTCCTTGCCCGTCCTGGA
>SZWC01000309.1:213600-227244 GCA_023375785.1 Penium margaritaceum | reverse complement strand
CCTGTTTTGGAGAGTTCTCTGGGTCCAGCAGTTCTCCCTTGTCGTGTGACTCTTCCTGGAAGGTCACATCTCTGGAGGTGATGACTCTCCCTGCTGCCTGGTCCCACAGCCTGTACGCCTTGTGCGCGGCCTCGTAGCTGATCATCACGCACTTGCGCGCACGTGCATCCAACTTCCCCGCTCCTTGCCCGTCCTGGACTTTGGCCCAAGCCATGGAGCCGAATGCCTTTAGGTGAGATGCATCCGGCTTCTTCCCCTACCATGCCTCCTGCGGCGTCATGCGTTCTTCACTTTGCTCCTTTTCTGTCCCCTTGGTGTGCAGTGCTGCAGCAGGCATGAGGTTGATGAGGTAGCATGCAGTGCGTGCTGCTTCCGCCCAAAAGCGAGGGGGGAGCTTTCAGTCGAACAGCATGGTTTACGTCATGGCCAGAATGGTCCGGTTCATGCGCTCGGCCACGCCATTGCTCTGCTGTGTGTAGGGGGTAGTAGGTTGGTGGACAATGTCGTGTGCCTGAAGCCACGGCTTGCACCCCTCGTACTCTCTGCCGTTGTCGCTCTGCAGGGCCTTGACCTTCCGCCTGGTTTGTCGCTCCACCATGGCGACAAATTCTTTTAGGCGCTCCAGCACCTCTCCCTTCGTTTTGAGGAAGTACACCCACACCTTTTGAGAGTAATCATCGATGAAGGTGAGGAGGTACTTGGAGCCGCCGTTGGACGTGGTGCGCATGGGGCCACACACGTTGCTGTGGACAAGGTCGAGTATGCCCTCTGGTCTGTGACCGTTTTTGGAGAAGCATTTCCGCTTTGTCTTCCCTTGCAGGCAAGCCTCACACCCAGTGTTGCATCCACCCTTTAGCTCACACCCCTCCAGCCCGCATACAAGCTTCTGCTCCTGCATGACCTGCAGGGTGTTGTCGGCCACGTACCCAAGGCGTCTGTGCCACAGCTTCGCAGTTGCTGCTCCCGCGTCTTTAGTCGCCACAGCAGGCGGCATGGATGGTCTCTTGGCGTTCGGCGATGGTGCAGCTTCCGCTATTGCCTCTGCTGCCCCAGTGAGCCCTTCCGCGCTCTTCGTCTACAGAACGTAGCGTCCATCCGTTCGTGGCACCTTGGCGACAAGGTCTGACGCAGCGTAGGTAATCGTCACGTCCTCTTTCTTGAGGATAACGGCTTCCTTCTGTGTGAACACCACCATCATCGCAAGATCCGTAATCCGCGAGACGGAGAGGAGGTTTGCGGTGAAAGTTGGCTTGTAGATGACGTTCTGCAGCCGCAACTCCTTGTCGGCTCCGTTGAGCCGCGTGTGCATGACCTTCTCTCCCTCTCCAGCCGCGTACTCGATGCCGCGGTTGGCGCACCGGAACTTGGCCGTGGACGGTGTGAGGGACGAGAGGGCACATGCCTTGCGAGAGGTGTGGTAGTCTGTGCCACTGTCGAGCCCGAAGGCTCCCGGCCGTAGCAGCGTAGAGCCCTTTGGAGGGGCCTTGCTCTCAGCCATCATGCTCGTGGACGTCGAGTCCACCTTCTTACTCACGTTGCTGCTCCTACCACCGCCTCCTTCCTTCGTCGGTGCGCGACACTCTTGTGCCCAATGCCCCGCCTTGCCACAATTGTGGCACTTGCCCTTCTTTTTGCCGCTCTTCCCGCCGTCACTGCTTCTGCTGTTGCCATGAGAGGAGGTGCCTCCCGAGCCACTTGCGTACGCGGCGTTGTCGATGACGTAGTTGTTGCGCCGCATGGCCCCGTTCCGGACAAACTCAGAGACACAAGGGTATGTGAACTCCGACTCCTCCCAACCACCCAAGGTGGTGATCATGGGGCGCCAGCTTGGCGGCAAGGCCATGAGGAGAATCATGGCTTGCATCTGTTGGCCGAGCTGCCAGGTAATGGCGCGGGGTTCTTGAAGCAGTCCTTCGAATTGCTGGAGGAAGTCCGAGATGGATTCCCCCTTGCCCACACGTAGCCCGATGAGGCGCTGCAGGATGAAGAGTCGATTGGCGAGGGAAGTTGACTGGTACACGTTCGTCAATTTGGTGTAAGCCTCAGCTGCCGTCGTGCACTCCTCGATGTGGGAGATTAGGGAGGGGCTAATGGATGTGACGAGGAGTGCGAGAGCAATGTCATTCCGCTCTTGCCACCCTGCGTATTCTGTGCTTGTCTCGTCCTCCGGTGCTACCTCCGTCCCTTTCAGTATGTTGAGGTACCCGCGCACGCGCATCACCACCTCAAACTGCCATTTCCACGTGCTGAAGGCTTTGCCATCGAAGCGTGCGATGGCGTTGGCCGCACCCAACTCGGTGGGCCGTGAGGTGACCGGAACGATCTCTTGATCCCCCGGCATGATTGCGGTGTGGTCAAGGATGCTCACTTAGTCTCTGTTGTTCTGCTTCGTTGAGGCCGATGTAGGCTGATGAGGCTGATGACTGCTACAGATTTTCAAGGTGCAGTCCGTTGCATACCCCTCCAGCCGATGGTCTCCTAGCTATTGTGGAGGAAGTGCTCCCACAGACACGGGGTCGTACCCACAAGGGCAGAGCGTAACCCGCTTAGGACTCGAGGGTCATACCAACAATGGCAGAGCGTATCCTCGTTCCTTGTCCGTGGAGAGCAAANGTGGTCAAGGATGCTCACTTAGTCTCTGCTGTTCTGCTTCGTTGAGGCCGATGTAGGCTGATGAGGCTGATGACTGCTACAGATTTTCAAGGTGCAGTCCGTTGCATACCCCTCCAGCCGATGGTCTCCTAGCTATTGTGGAGGAAGTGCTCCTACAGACACGGGGTCGTACCCACAAGGGCAGAGCGTAACCCGCTTAGGACTCGAGGGTCATTCCAACAATGGCAGAGCGTATCCTCGTTCCTTGTCCGTGGAGAGCAAAAGTGGACCACGGATCCAACCCGTGTCCGGTCTCTCACAATGCGTACCTTGGTCCAAGGTGGACCGACGATGTAGCGGATGGAGCACTGGTGTCTTGTCTGCTGCGGAGGTACCTGCTACGTGAACAGAGCGGTGGTACAAAGAACCAAGTTTCCCGATCAGTGTGGGCCCATAACCCTTTGTCACTCTGCACTTGGCCACGGTCTAGAGTAAACGGTGCCGAAAGGCAAACCGCCGACCGCCCTTGGTATTTCAACCAAGGTAGAGATCACCCACAGAGTAGTGTTTCCACACTGAAAGGTTCACTTAGCTTGTCCCAACCGTGGTCGGAGAGTGTTCCAAACTTTCACCCAACTGGGAATGCTACACACCAAAGTGTGCACTTGGACTTGTTCTTTACCCTCTTTCTTGGTGGCCAACAAGGGATTAGTTTTCTCCAAAGTCTCAATAGTAAGAGATGATATGTTATCCCATGCAAATGACAGGCCTTATATAGTCTCTGGTCAGTGCTCCCAATGGCTCCTTGGAGGGGCCTCCCCCCCAAGGCCACCCTAGACAGTGTTATCAGCTTTGATGACATGGCACCCTCTGTGACCGCCAAGTGGCGCTTGATCCACTTTGGACCTTAGAGGCTTCTAGTAAGCTTCCTCGGCCCTTTTTAGTCACAAAGAAAAGTTGGTCCTGGCGGGATTTGACCCGGGACCTCTCGCTTGCGAGATGGCACCTTCACCCACTAGGCTGTAGGAAGTTCTCTTAAGAAGCATGCACCAGGTAGACTACCAAGAGTAGACGAAGGGGACTTACTCCACAAGGATGAGCAGTGCATGCCTTGTCTGTCTCAACCTCTCTTCGTGTCGCTCGGGGACTTCCGCTACAAGCGTAGTGCATACCTAATCTAAATCTTCCGCTGATTGGACCAGGGACATACACAGAACATAATATGAACTCCTTGAACCTGTCAAAACACTGGTCCGTTGAAGCAAGGAAGTACACAGCGGTGTAATGAGTGAAATCATCAATAAACATTAGGAAGTACATAGAGCCTCCAAAGCTTTGGGTCACCATCGGGCCACACAAGTCTGTGTAGACCACCTCCCAAACCTCCTTTGCGTACTCTCCTACTCCAGAGAATGCCTCGCGATGCTGCTTTCTCTCCAAATAGCCGATGCACAGCTGCTGCTCAAAGTTGGAGATGGTGGACAAGTCACACACCATCTGCTTTGTTTGAAACTGCTATAAGGCACACATACCAATGTGGTCGTAGCGCACATTCCACATTTTGACGTCCGTCACCTGCACCACTACTGCAAGACTATGCTCACACGATATCTTTGTTGTCCCCAACAGGTACAACAGGTACATGTCACCTTCCTTCACCGACCTAGCCAGCTCCTCTCCCGTTTCCCTATTGAGGATGTAGTCATTGTGTCATCAAAGATGACTCGTAGTCCTGTGTTAATGGGGGAAGGAGACTGAGAGGAGGTTGAATGCACCATCATGTACATACAACACGCTATTGAATACTCCCACTTCAACGCCATGCGGGGTCTGCAACCACATCTCCACAATACCAATCCCCTTAGCATACACAACTCGATCATCACCTAAAACAATCGGTCGCGGGGGGATAAAGAGCAGCTACATAAACCACTGCTTGTGGTGCGTCAGGCTCTTGATATACCCTGATTTCTTGTACCATGCAAGATACGCCTTCAAGAGGCAGTCACGCACCTCCTTTGCCACGTTTCTGCTACTGTTGACGCTATTGTGACTGCTACTGTAGCTGTTGTGGAGAATATTTCTTTTGATGCTGCTACTGCTTTTTCTATTCATTCTTGAGGTTGAAACACTCCCTTTTGTAGTGTCCTTCCTTCTGGTAGTAGTGGTATTTGACTTTCTTCTTGCCTCTCTGCTACCCATGCTGTTGCTACTTCTACTGGTTGCGCGAGGTCGTGACCACTAAAGCTGCTTTACTACTACCACCACCATTGTGCTGTGCTACATAACGACGCAATTCCACTTGCAATAGGTGTGTACAGATGAAGTCGAGGTAAAGAATTGGCTGGCACTCTAGTATCTCTGGCATTGTGTCGTAGCTGGTTGGCAGTCCCCTCAACAAGAGGAGGATAAAGCGCGTTTCTTCTACAAGGTTGTCAGCCGCTCTCAGCTGCTTTGTCAGCTCCTTTGCCGTGTACAAGTACGCATCCATCCCTTTCACCACCCTGTATTTTTAACGCCATCATATTCTTCTCCTAAAGCATGAGTAATGTAGGATCTTTGCTCTCATACTTATTGCACAATGTGTCCCACTCATCTTTTGCAGTAGCCTTGTCACTTACGTACTGAAGATGCGGGTTGGAGATGGTGTTGACAAGTACCCTTTAGGCGTGCCTGTCCTTTTTCCACTCCTCATATACTACTGTTGCAAGTGGAGATGAACTTGCATCTGCTACATCTTTCTGCGGCGTCTTCCTCGCCACCACCTATACTGTGGTGATGCCTTTTGCCTATGGAGGCAGAGCGTGCTTGTCACCGCTCACCAACTCCCACAAGCCCCTCTCCTCCAAAAGGAGGCAGGTAGGGATCTTCCAAAACGTGAAGTTGGCATGCCCTTCCAGCCTTTCAAAATACTAGGTTGCTGTCACAACGGTTGCTTCTGCCATTTGAGCCTTGGCGATGCTCAGCGGTGCCCTCGGGTGGCGACGCTATCCCTGCTCCTGCTGTTGCTTCTGCTAGAATCTGTGTGACAAAAAATGGACTGTAGATGCCAGCATATACAAAATTTGGTAAACCCGAGCCCACCACTGGAAAATACTGCTAAAAAACTTTCAGATTGACCCATAAAGCAGGGTCATCAATCGGGGATTTTGAAAGATATGCCCTCTTGTAAACAGGGTATGCTTCTCCTCCTACTCTAACTCAGATCAGCCAGATTGTAAAGAATGTTTCTCCCAAACAAATGAATGGCATGCAGATATTTTAGTACTAATGAAATTCTTAGGAAAAAAACTACAATTTGCACGTACCACTTTTAAAATTTGAGAAAGAAACAAGAGAGTTATGGTCATCACAAGGCAACAGTCTTACTCATAGAGAAGAGTGTAGTCCTGGCCGACCTTGCTTTGAGCATAACTCTCTATCCGACAGTTGGATCTTTGTGATCTTGGGCTCGTTGGAACACTTGTTTTGCAAAAGTGAAGATCAAGTGGTTGATCAATAAACTTGGTCAGGGTTTGACCCTAACCTATCACTCTCAAAGTGATGGCCTGTGCTGGCTGAAACTGGCAGAACTTGGCTCAGATAGCAAATGTTTGATTTGGAGGAGAGAGGAAGCCCTGGAGCAGCGAGCATGTGGGACTGA
The DNA here is from genome assembly GCA_023375785.1 of Penium margaritaceum. Lineage (NCBI taxonomy): Eukaryota > Viridiplantae > Streptophyta > Zygnematophyceae > Desmidiales > Peniaceae > Penium > Penium margaritaceum. The sequence goes on along the minus strand of SZWC01000309.1, from coordinate 221,009 downwards.
AAGGGCATCCGTTGTGCTGAAAAATGGTTTTTTTAATCACTCAAAACGATGGAGTGCATATAGAGTTAGAGTTTGGGCAAGTCAGCCCTCTCACAAGCCATACAACTTAGCCATGGAGGCTAAGGCCCACACACTAGTCCACAATCTCACGCAATGGAGGAAATCAGCCTAGCAACCAGGCTGACCAGTCACACACAACCTAAAGAGCTAGAGAATGCTCTTATGGCTCACACCTAGTGGTCACATAACCCACAATCCCATGGAAAATCGCCATTTGTACATGGCTAGTACACACGGATCTCAGCTCACCTAAAAGGTAAGTAGATGTACTTTAATCCTAATCAGCACACTCTCACAAGGCGATCCTAAGACCAAGGACATTTTTGGATATTTTTCCCATCTGGTCTTGAGCCTGGACCTATTGCCTTTTTTCTTTTCTCAGGCTAAGGCATGGAGCCGTCCCCCATGATCACCCAGACATCGGTGGTCCATGACCCCGGAAACTTTGAGAAATTCATATCTCCAAATCCGATCATTGGATGGGCCTCAAACTTGGACCATAGACAAATTGCTACCTAATACTTCCAATGCATACGTTGGATTGTCGATCGGAGTAGGTATCCGGTAGTTTCTTGGAACTTACTCATGTGGACCTGAAATTCAGCCGGATGGTCCTATGTTCAACAATGTCGTTCACGGTCATCAACGAGTTGCTTAGCGTGGTCAACCAGAGAGCAGTGGGTTCGGTACTACTGGACATCTGCACGTAGAGCAAGTTTACGGGCAACAGCGACTCTCCGGAATCGTCTACGGGCAACAGCGACTCTTCGGAAGATCATGCGGAGAGTCTGCCACCCGCTCGTAGACGATTCTGGTGCGTCATCAATGACCCTAGTGAATCGTTTAGCGGTTGATTGATTGTCTGCATGTGTCGAGCGGGTGGCAGCACCCACCTCCACATGATCTTCCAGTGGAAATAGGTAGGAAATATCCACCGGAGCCCGTCACAAGTCTATAGTTGCCTGCTCCGAGGACAAACAGTCATGCCGCTGGTGTGGCATTTCACGTGCATCAGATTGGAGCGGGACGTACGGAGGTGGCCCATCATTGTGTTGTATCGTGCATTCTCCCCTGAGTAAAGTGATGACATGGCATGGTGGCAACCAGTCATTTGCCAGAAGGATGTCATAAGTGGATGGTTTGTAGACTTGCACCGATAGGCTCCGGTGGATATTTCCTACCTAGATGGGAAATAAGTCAATCTGCCCCTTCGATCGGGTGATTTGTCCCCCTGCGGTACTGCAGTGGACGTCGACTTGTCGAATGAGGTTTGACCAATTAAGCCCTCGGCATGACTGTTTGCCCTCGATGACGCGCATCGCGATTGTGGCATGCATCACCCCGGTATCCACAATCGTGATGTATTTTATACCGGCGATTCAGACGGAGCATGAGACCACCATACGAATGAACTCTGATCAAAGTTGACAGCACAATATTACCGGCCGCCATGCAAAGACCCCTGCATTCAGACCCTCATGAACGATCCATCGAGTATGATCAACATGATCCCTCATCATGCGATGCCTTCACGATCTGAGCCAACAGTGAACCCGCCACCCGGACGGTACCAACACAGCATTAATCTTTGCAAAGAAAGTCTCAAGTTGTATGATTTGCCCTGGAAGATGGATGAGGATGTCCATCCAATATAACACAAAGTGGGTCCGGTCAAAGAACCGCCGGATGGCTTTCGACACTGGTTGGCGAGCTTCACTTGGTAGGCTTGGTACTAAGGGTGTTCGCGAGTCTAGAACCTCGATTCTGAGCCTGGAACCTGACTTGCGAGTCCGAGTCCAGTGGCAGACTCGGATTTGCGAGTCTGAGACTCGGACTCGCGAGTCCCAGACTTGCGAGTCTAGTCTCCTGGACTTGCGAGTCTGGTGAGCAAGAATTGCGAGTCTGGTGCATCATCTAATAAAAAAGGGTTGTAATCAATGTGTTTTTGAAATTTGTGACTCTAAAATCATGTGAACTCAACATGTAACTAAAAGAAAAGGAATTTGACCCATACTTGTATTCGTGTAATCTATAATTATCCCCTCTTTGTCGTCGTTGTCTCGTTGTAGAAGGTCAAGGTGAGATTTGCGAGTCCAGGTCGGTTCTGGACCCTGGATTTGGACTTGCGAGTCTGGGTCCGGACTCGGATTTGCGAGTCCGACTTGCGAGTCCCGGATTTTGGCTTACAGCCTTACTTGGTACTGAACCCGATCAGGTGTGTACTGCAAGTATTGAGGCGGAGTCACGACGTATACTACGTAGCCAATCCTTGTAATCCTTGTGAGTCCATCCCAACGCGCCTTTGAAGAGGTCCGTTCGTCATCGCATGTTAATGTGGCCGACGTTGGGATCGTCCTTAGGAAGACCGTCGAGAGGACATGCCCATCCGTACTCTTCGTCAGTGAGGTCACGCGCTTGGCCTTGTATGAGAACCTTTCCACCTGAGGGAGGTTCGTCCAGATGTGGTCCATCCCCAAGTGATGACAGTTCATGTGGCGCGCAGTCCTTCCATCCTTCACGTGGCAACCGGCTGAGAGCATCTGCATTGCAATTAGGAAATACAGGCTGGTACTTGATGGTGAGGTTGTAGCCTTGCAGAATATCCATTTGCCGAGAATTCCCTCGTGGTTTTGTGTGGTAAATAACCACTGAAGGGCTTGGTGGTCAGTCGGGATGGTGAAGGGCTTCCCATTCTTTACGTAATCTCTGTAGAACTGAATTGCCCATAAGACCGCTAAGCATTCTCCATTCACTAGAGGATACTTGGACTCAGCGTCATTAAGTGCGCTGCTTCCAAAGCACACCACCCTCATCATCCCATCATTGTCCTTTTGGGATACAATGGCTCCTATATCTTCCTGTGAGAAGTCCGTTGTGATGACGAAGGGCAAGTTGAAGTTTGGAAACTCTAGCATTGGTGTCGTGATAAGGCGGTGTTTAATCTCGACCCATGCAAGCTGATAGGCCTCCATCCATTCGATGGTTTTATCTCGATGAGTGAGACATTATAGAGGATGAACACTTTTCACATGGTCACGGACGAATTTGTGATAGAAACTGACAAATCCTAGGAAGATTTTGACATGGGATGATGTAATTGGTCGCTTCCACTCGTGGAAGGCTACGATCTTTGCTTGGTCCGTGGATATGCCTTGTGTGTTGATGATGAATCCCAAGAATTCCATGTTACCTGCCCCGATGACACATTTAGCCGCCTTTAAGCGAAGGTTCAGAGATCGTAGAGCAGAGAACACTACATCTTGTGAAGCCATCCACATAACAGCAAGCGTTGGAGATGTCTCACAGAAATTAATCCATGACGCGTTAGAACAAGGCACTGGCATTACATGACATGAAGGGCATGCGGGTGAAGGCGTAAAGCCCATCTGGGGCGATAAAGGCTGTCTTCAGCATATAGTTCCTATCCACGAGGATGGTGTGGAAGGCCGACTTGACATCAAGCTTGGCAAACCAAGTCTTTTCCCGCTGTCGCTCATGGATTTCAACGATGAGCAGCATGGGATAGGCGTCCTCGGCCGTGACTTTGTTGAGGGCACGAAATTCAACACAAAATCATTTCTTGCCATCAGGTTTTCCAACGATGACCAGGTTGGAGCACCATGGGCTTTCCACCTCGACAATCACATCCTGTTCCTTGAGTTCACGTAGTCCCTTGTTGATGATGTCCTTCTGATTTTGGACCAACCGGCGGGCCTTCTATTTGTGAGCGGACACGTCTCCTATATTGATGACATGCACCATATCGAATACTCGTATCTTATCAAACTTGCTCGCAAAGATTTCCTCATGGTATGTAAAAAGCTCCCTTACTTCCTGCGACTGGTCCTCTTTCAGGTGCGCATGGAGAATGTGGTCCCACTGTTGGAAATGTGGAATCATGGGTGGCGGTGGGCCCTCCTCCCCTACTAGGCCAGCCCCCAGATCAGGGTCGGGATCCTAGTAATCATATATCTAGAGGTTGACATTGCACGAGCCTAAAGGTATGATCGTGAGAGCCATTCCTTGGAGTTGAGGCAACTTGTCATCAAGGCCCAACCAGCCGACATCGTTCATTGGTTCTTTGCCTAATCCTCTGAATCAACGTCTTCACATAGGATGACATCCTCTTCGTACACCAGCATCTTTCCCATGCTCTCTGCTCCAGCAAAACCGTCAAGGACCTTTGCTTGCTAGGCTGACAACAAAGGTCGGCGCTCTCAGAAATGAGAGAGCTGTGGAGGAATTGGCTTGGGTCGCCTTGTCCGACTGAGATTGCAAAGGTGACTGTCTGGCATAAGGACGGGCAGTCGCCTGAGAGATTATGACGAGAGCTTGGGCAGTGGGACCATGGGGAGCTACGGTCGATCATGTGCCAGATCAGCTTGTCCTCGTTCAAAGCATGGTTGTTCCGACAGAAATGTATCCACCATTGGGTCCTCTCCCGCCTAGGCGTGTTGTGAGATGATAGGAGGGACATCATGCGTTGGAAAGACAAGCATGGAGTTTGGGGCCGCCTGATCCTCCACACGGGCTTCCTCCAATGAGAAATGGTACTTGAACTTCGTGGGCATTGAAGTCCTTAGAACGACGATTAGTGCTGCATAGGTACTGTACCTTGACGATGTCAGCTGCATTACTCCATTGGTATAGAACAAGGCCGCTTGTCGGGGATGATGTAATCTGTGCCAAGCAAGACGTCGTAGGTGCAGGCCACAGTAACCTATACGTGCACGACCTTGTGGATCAGGCCGACTTGTAGAGGAAGACTATCCATCACACCGTGGCCAGTATCCATGCCACCAGACACATTTGAGAAGACCTTGGTTGTTGGGTGAATCGTATGCTGCCATCCAACCGCTTGTAGGACTTGTAGTGTCACCGTGGTGTAGGTACCAATGAGGTTGATAATTGCCAAAACTTTCTTGTTGCATATATACACAAAGCAGCTGGCCACTTCATGGTGGGAAGCGTGCATTCGTGGTGGTGCAAGGGGCAGTGGACGCTATCCCCATGCATCTAGCTTAGCTCGGATTACCATTCTGGTCATTTGATTGTGTGGAGTTTGGGTGCAGCTAAGGCGAATGCCGGCTGGCTGAAGCTTCTTGGCATATTCATGCAGTACGATTGCAAATTCTTGGAGGCATTCCGGATGTTGTTGAAGATAGTACCCCAGTGACACCTGTTTGAAGGGACAGTAGAAGGAGATGAGGGCATTGGTTGTGGGTTCTTCATCTCGTGAAGATGCAACGATCACCTTTCGGCGTCTGGGAGGTATGGAACCCTTTGAAGACCGCGGATATGGTTTATGTGGGGGCTTTGGAGGTGCAGCTGAAATTTTGCTTGACACTAGCACCAAGCGCGCTTCTACACAGGTTTGGAGATCCACTTCGGTCTGATGCTGTTGTTCCTTGTATTTATGCATGTATTTATACATTTCCACAATTGACCATCCCTCCACAACTTGTGCTTTAGCTACTGTTACCAGTCCCTGTTCCACAGCCATTGGTGGAGTCTCTGTTGTCCGTTCGTCAGAGAAAGGAAGGCCGAGCTTGACATTCCGTACGGGCGTATTAGAGGTAGATGGCCGAGCGGTAGCTAGCACCTCCCTCATTTCTCTTTGCTCAGCATACGCTTTCCATTGTGCCGGTCCATTATCAGCCTGGCCAGGGATAGGGTCGGTGATGTTCGGTCCAACTGTTTGCCGCGTGTTGGTGGGTCAAGGTCCACCTGGTCCACGTCCCTGGTATTGGCCTCTTTTGGTCCGCACTCCAGGTCTGGGATAGGATTGGGACACTCCCGGCGCCGATGGGTGAATTCCCTACATCCATAACAAGTCCTAGGTGGATAGTTGTGTGTGTTCATCAAATTATGAGCAAAACCTCCTGTAGGTTTACAAATGGAGGGCGCCATGTGTTTCTTTGGAGCTGACTATTCTCATGCTGCTTAGCTCCATGGCTAAGTGGTGTGGCTTGTGAGAGGGCTGACTTGCTCAAGCTCTACCTCTATATGTACTCCATCATTTTGAGTGACTTCACAACCATTCTTCAGCACGACTACTGTCCTTGCAGTCCCACATGCTCGCTACTCCAAGGCTCCTTCTCTCCTCCAGTTCTAACAAAAGTGTCGCAGGTCCAATGTATTGGCCATCGCTCGGACAAGGGAATCACAGTGGTATTCCTTGATCATGCGCAAGGCTATGTCAATAGATTACGTAGAGATTTTGGTGAACTTGTCATTGTGCAGTTTGATTTTCTCTACGGCCTTCATGTGAATGTTGCGAATCTCGAGTTGTATTTCCTCCAGACTCATTGGATCGAATTGCTTGGTCATCTTTCTTGCTAGGTCATCAAAGTTAGCAAATGATCGTTCCCTATTCTTTGTGGTGAACCACTCCAAAGCCTTTCCTTGCAGTGACAGGTATACCGCCGGGACAATGTAGTCAGGAGACAACACTCCATAGTCAAGATAGGTACCCAACTTGGACAGTCACATGACTGGGTCTTCGTCTGGTTCACCTTTGAAGACGTCAAGCTTTGGGAGGGTGTAAGAAGCCTACGCCGTTGGATTCAAAGTCAGTTCCTACAGAGGCACCACCTACACCTGTGCCCAAAGCCAGGCTCCCACGTGGGGTCGATGTGCTTGTGCCAGGCCAACTGCCCGAGTGCCAGCCGATGAAGCAATTCCCCATCGCCTTGGTCGAACTCATCTTGCATCGGTTCCTTCTAGTCCACAACTCCCCATGTACTGCCTTGCTGAGCTTGCTTGTACTTGCATGGCGTACTGCTTGCCTACATGTACCACAAATCCTTGCCCATGTCCAGTTAACTCAACAGTCATCCTGGGTTGTTAATGGAGTCTTCCTACTGTGGGGACGACCGTTTCCTTGCTGGCTTGATAGTGGGGTAGTGATATAGCTGACTAAATAGGTAGTATGGTGTGTTTTCTTCACTGATCCCCATTTGAGATGCGTGCTCCTGTCGATGTTCGCACTTGTCTTGCTGGTCTTGACGTGGACGCAGCGTTGACCCCCGCTTTAGCAAGAACCCCTTGGCGATGCAACGTATCTAGGACACATGGCGCCTTGCTGGATTCCTGCGGGTGTTGGAGATGTCGTGTCAACCGGCATGAGGCAAACGGACTAGAAAACAGGGCCGACACAATAGCACCTGCCGTCCGCTCCTAGCATTTCAGCTAGGAGAAGAAATCACCCTCAGGATCATGGTTCCACACTGAGCAGTTCCTAGGCAATCACTTGCTAGCAACTGTGTCCACTTAACACTTGGTCACTTTCGCACGAGGTGCTAGTCAAAGACTAACTCCTGGGGCTTAGACCAACCAGTGTCTTCTTT
>SZWC01000309.1:106886-209087 GCA_023375785.1 Penium margaritaceum | reverse complement strand
GAACAAGGTTTGGGGGACTTACTCCAAGGGAGCAGTGCATGCCCAACCTGTCCGTCAACCCATAGCAGTGGCCATGGGGCATAGAAGAACAACATGTCGGCCTTGCAGCATTGTAGTTAGCCCAGCGTTCGGGTGACGTGAGGTCATGATGGATGGTCCCACTTGTTGGATCTCTAGCGTTCGTCGGTCTAAGGCCTCGGAGTTCCTCCTGGTATGTGGTAAGGGCATATCACCTTCGTAGGCTGGCCTGCATGGATTGAGGATCGGGCAAGATGGAGATTCCCGATGACGAAAGGTAACCGGCTGATGTAAGGAGTGTAGGGCCTGCACGGATGGATGATCCATCGGCACCTCATCGCGTTCTGCCTAAAAATCTCGAGTATTGTCCAAATCTATAACCTCCCTCTCATGCGTGACGGAGGGTGCAGGATAACTTCATCTTGGGGTCAAAAATTCAAGCCATCGTAGTACTTCCTACATGGGTGTCATATCCATGGCTTCGTATAAGGTCCTCACATCTGGCGTCATAACCTCATCCAACAAGACAGGCCCATCTTCTTCAACAAGCTCCTGCTCTTCATTTGAAACATAATCCTCCACTTGCAAGGAGTATTGCTACCCGTATTGTTGGTCCACCTCAATATCTTCTGGATCATCTTTTGCCGCGACATTCAATTACACCTGTTGAGTGGTTTTCCATTCAGAGAGCTCGTCGAGACGTAGGAGATGGAATACTTTATCTTCTTTGGAGCTCATGTCGTTGTCCTCGTTGTATAATTGCGGGGATCAATCATTCACCGGATCCCATGCAAACTTTGGGTCCAGCGGTGGGGGTTCCTCAGGGCTCTTCTCGTAATGATACATGGTGCCGGCTCGCCTCATATCGTCGTGCTCACGGGGTGACGGTATCGCCGAATGATCCACCGGCAGAGTGACCTCTTCTTGCAGGTCACCGTAGCACACTTGCTTGTCCAGTGGAAGGCCCGCGAATCTCGTCCCTGAATAATACTTTGTCGTATTTCAAACTGATCTGAAGGTACCTGCCATACTTGTCTTGCGAGGGTTCGCTCTCCACTGCGGCTTGTACTACGTTATCCCCGCATATCAGTTTTCCAAATCCAATCCACCTTACTTTTGCTTCACTACTTCCGTTCTATCTAAGCACATCCTCATCTACCGGATTTTCTGATTTTCTCTCTCAATCTCTTTGATGGATGATTCACCGGCGTAACTTTGAGGCATATATCACACACATCCTTTTGCGGGCAACCAACGCACCTTTCTGAATGCGACTTGTGACAAAGCTCAAGGACAGTCAATGTGGTTAATGTGACAATTACACTCATTTGTGTTAGTCGGTAAATCATATGCTGATTGAAATGAACTCCCTTCTAAGAAAATATCTCTATCAGCATAAGTGAGGCAATTTCAAACAATTTGGGTGATCAAACTATGTTTCAGTCATCTAGAAGGAACAATGCACAATCTGTTCACACAATTGTTGTCCTATATGTCACCAAGTAAAATGTGCAGACCATAAGCTTCCTAGGTCCACGAATCATCCGCCGGCGTTGGGCTCCGCATAACCATGGTGCGGCTGGTGATAAGGCGGTCGTCCTCTCGAGGAACTGCATGACGCAGGGCCAATGGACCATCCGCTCGGTGATTCGTCCGATTGGTGGCCCACACTAGCTCTTCCTCTCGCAAGCGTAAGAGCTCATGCCGGTATCGCTGTTAAGCACAGAGAGCCTCGGCCCGCTCCTCAGTGGCCCCGCCAATCGCTGCTTGACGTCACGTGCAACCTCCTACGAGCTCTCCACGGATTAGGGCTCGCTGTCACGGGAAAGTCTCTTCAACCACGGCTGCCAGAACTGCTCCACGGCCCCGCAAACAAGGTCATGTGCGCATTGCATCACTCCCAGAATTGTGCGTATTCCAAGCCGGTGGGGGATATTGTAGCAGCTGCACATGGCGTAGAAAGTCATTGGTGCCTCTTGTGCTGCTCTCTTCGAGCTGGGCGGATGATGTTCTGGCGGGAACTCAAGACCAGGCCATGATGGCTCCATGATGTGCTCCTCAGGAGGTGGCCTTCTAATCCAAGGTGGCCACACACACACACACTCACACGTGCACACACTGACACACACACACTAGTTCTGTCTGACTTTCCTACTCTAGCTTGTCGTGAGATGAAGTACGGGTCCCGTTCGCAGTCTGGTTTGACTAGGGAGTACTAATCTCTCAGTCTCGCTGATGTCTCCTCGGCACGTTGCCTCACCCCTGCGTCGGATCAGGAGTAAAGCGCAGCGTGCACCAATTGATCAACGTCTTGTCGATAGGCTGAGTCAAAATCTGTCTCGTCTATCTCAGGAGCCGAAGGTCCTTCATCAACTCTTGATGAAAGTTAACTGTCATCAATTAGCAATCAGTACCGCGTTTTCCCTCAACCTCCTCTTTTTATTCTCCTTTCGTGATTCTTTTTCTTGTGTCCTCTCTCGTCTCCCTTCCTCGTCGCAGCTCGTACATCAAAACACCTCTAGAGATAAGGGGCCTCGAGAACTGCTCCTCTCCTTGTAGTTTGGATTCGACTCTGCTGCCATCAAGCCAGCTTCTGGCCACTTCCCTACTTTCCCGTCAGGTCCAGCCGGAACACGATATCCGCCGCAACACTTTTCTTCGCACCTCGCCGCTACCCGGAATCGAACTGCATGTCTTCTAATTACTTTCCTCGGTCCATAGTCAACGGATCATCCATGGACCTCTTTTGCAGAGTCTTGACCCGTGGCCCACTCTCCTTCTAGTGGATGAACAAAACACTGTTAAGACAAGCTTCACCAGTTAACTATGGAGGCTAAGACTCACATACTAGAGTCCACAATCTCACACAATAGAGGAAATAAGCCTAGCAATCAGGCATACCAGTCACACACAACCTAGAGAGCTAGAGAATGCTTTCATGGCTCACTCATAGTGCCCACAATTCCATAGAGAACCGCCATGTGCCTATAGCCAGCACACATGGATCTCACCGCACCTTAAAAGTAAAGAGAGGTACTTTTATCATAGTCAGCACACTCTAACAAGACAATCATAAGACCTAGGACCTTTTTGGATATTTCTCCCATCAGGTCTTGAGCCTGGACCTCTTGCTTTCTTCTTTTTCGAGGCTAAGGCATGGAGCTTTCATCCATGGGCACCCAAATATCGGTATTCCATGACCCTGGAAACTTCGGAAAGTCATATCTCCCAATCTGGTTATTGGATCGGTCTGAAATTGGAGCGTAGGCAATTTTCAACCTCATCTTTTCAATAGAGAAGTCATATTGACAATCGGAGTAGGTATCTGGTAGTCTCGTGGGAATTGCCCTTGTGGACCTGAAACTGAGCTGGATGGTCCCTTTCCAAACAATCTCCCACTTTGCCGCAGTCCAAGTGGGCTGAGTCAACATGCCTTCATGCAGAATTACTGCTTCTCACAGGTCATTTGCCTGGTGCAGATTTCAGCAACCTGCTTGCTCGTTGGAGTGCACTCCAGCTTGATAACACCTTTGTGCACCATGTGTCTGATGAAGTGATAAGAATGTCCATATCTTTCATGCAAGCATGGTGGTCAAGGTTCTTGGCGAGTGCCATTGCGCTGTGGTTGTTGACACGCATGGGAACTGAAATTGCTGTACTCCTACTCATCTCTACCATGAGACACTACAGCCGAACTGCTTCCTTGGCTCCAAATCTCATAGAGACGTACTCAACTTCTGTGCTTGAGGTGGCCACGACCACCTACCGCTTGTTGCACCAGCAGATGGCCCCTCCATTCATGTGAAACACATGTCCAAAGATGGACTTCCGGTCCATAAGGTTTGAATTCCAATACTATTGTCCTTGGCATTGTAGGTGATACCAACGTTGATGCTTCCAGCAAGATGGCAGAAGATCCGCTTCACGGCCTTCTCGTGTTCAGGTCCAGGATTAGCCATGTGCTCGCTCACAGCGCTTACAACGTATGCCAGGTTCGGCCTGACTGCCAGTGGTACTTTGGTATTTTTGCCGCTCAGTTGCATCCGCTTCTCCATTGAAGCTCACGAGGTATTGATGCGTCTCTTGAGGTGTATCGATGGATTTTGCCTCTGTTATACTGAACTGTTGCAAGACATCCTTGACATATCGACTTTGCTTTAGCAAGAGAGAGCGTGATTTGTGATCATGTGTGATCTGGATGCCGAGGAAGTCTGACGCCGCCCAAAGATCAGACATCTAGAAGCGTTCCTGCATGGCCTCCTTGAACTTATGTAGTGTAGACATGTTATTGGAAAGGAGGAGCATTTCATCCACATAGACAATGATCATGAGGATCTCATGTCCATGCTACCGGCGATAGACGCTTTAGTGATACTCCCTGCGCTTTAACTCCATGGACTACAGTGCCGCATGTAACTTCAGGTTCCAAGCTCGCGACGCTTGCTTGAGGACGTACAGCGACTTTTGAAGCTTGCAAACTAGGTGCTCCTGACCATCCATGACGAACCACTCTGGCTGCTCCATGTAGATTTCCACCTCCAAGTCACCAATCAAGAATGCAATCTTGACATCCATGTGATGAATCTTGAAGTCCTTAGGTGCTACATAAAAGAAGAGCATGCACACAGAGGCAAACCGTACAATAAGAGCAAACGTTTTGTGTAGGCGACGCCCTCATGCAATGAGTAATCCTTGGCGACGAGTCTCGCCTTGTATTTTTTCATATTGCCATCTGCTCCCCGCTTCTTCGTCAATACCCACTTGCACTTAATCACCTTGTGCCAAGTGGACGCTTAGTTAACTCCAACGTGTTGTTGTCCACATTTGACTGTATCATGGCTTGTGCTCAATTCGCTGCATCTCTGTAGCCATGGTCTCTTAGTATATCGGCTCATAGGAGTATGCTCCAACTTTGACGTTCATCTAGTATAGTTTCCGCTGCCGTGCTCACCACGCTTAAAGCATACCCTAATAGTGTACCTGGGACTTGGTACTAGAGCGTTAGCAAGCGGCTGGTGCGATGCAACTGGCATAACTGCTCTTGCTGGTGGTGCCGCATCTCCTTCCTCTGCTTCTGCCAATGAGGCTGCTGTTTTTTGCTACATCAAATATGGGAGAGTAGAGTGGTTCTCCCATTGTCACAGTAAAAGAAGGGTCAAGAGAGACTGGGTCAGGAGAGACTTGGTCAAGAAGGGGATCTTCTCCCATTGCCTCGTTATCTACTGGTTGTGTTGCCTATTCACAAACAATGTTAGTGCCGATGACGTTGCTCTCCTTGAAGACGACATCCCTAAAGATGATGACATGTTCTTTATCCCTCTCATAAAGGTAATACGCCTTACTTGCCACATCATAGCCGATCATCAGCATTTGCTTTGCTTGGAGCTGCTTCAAAGCGCCCATGCTAGTGTGGCCATAACGCGCATACCAGATTTCACCATCTATTGCCTAAACAACTGATGTAAGGCTCTGCTCACGTGGGATCTTAGTTACCCCCTACATGCAGTACATGTACCCCTCCTTCACCGAGCTGGCCAACTCCTGTCCACTGTCCTTGTCGAGGATGTAGCCATAAGCATCATCAAAGATGATGCACAGTCCTTTGTTGGTGAGAGAGGAGACTGAGCATCAAGTACATAGAGCATGCCATGGAGAACTCCCACTTCAATGCCACGTGGGGTTTCCAACCACATCTCCACAATCCCAATCCCCTCAGCATTCACCACCCGATCATCACCCAAAGCAATCGGTCGGAGGAGAATGGAGAGCAGTTGCATAAACCACTCCTAGTGGTGCGTCAGGCTCTTGGTGCATCCTAAGTTTTTGTACCACGCCCGATCTGCATTTTCCATCTACAACATGTCTGATTTCGCCATGAAGAGGTTGTCGCATACCTCCTTGGCTGCGTTCATGTTGCCAAAATGATGCACACCAGTCTGGTTCTACTGTTGCTGCAGACGCTCTTGTGACTCTTGTTGCTGCTGTTTTGGAGACTGCTGCTTTTGCTACTACAGTTGCTGCTCCTTTTGGTCCCCCTTGAACTTGAAGCATTTTTTCTGACAAAAGTTGCACTTGCCCTTTCTCTTGCGTCACTACTACCCCAATTATTGCTGCTATTGGTGGTTGTGTGAGATCGTGGCTACAAAAGATGCTTCACTATTGTCGCCACCATTCCGCTTTACTGCATTGTGACACAATACCAACTGTACCAGGTGTGTGTATATGAAGTCGAAGTCGAGAGTTGGCAAGCACTCCAACATCTCTCGCACCATGTTGTAACTGGTTACGAGTCCCCTCAGCAAGAGGAGGATGAAGCGTGTCTCTTCCACAGGATTAAAAGCCGCTCTCAACTACTTTGCCAGCTCCTTTGTCCTGTCCGGGTAAGCCTCCATCCCTTCACTTACCTGCATTTTTAGGGCCATCGTCTTCTCTTCCAAAATCATGAGGAATGCAGGATTTTTGCCCTCATAATTCGTGCACAATGTGTCACATCCATCCTTTGTAGTAGCCTAATCACTCATGTACTGAAGATGCTGGTTGGAGAAGGTGTTGACAAGCAACCTGTAGGCTTGCTTGGTAAGCACTCTGGTGTAGCTATACATGAGCATGCACCGGTTGCATCCTTCTACGACATCAATCCCACCACCACCTATTCTGCAGTGATGCCTGTTACTTGCGAATCTGGAGCTGACGTGTCACTGCTCACCACCTCCCACAAGCCCCTCTTCTCTAAAAGGAGGTGAGTACGGATCTTCTCAAATGTGAAGTTGGCGCATCCCTCTATGCTCTCCAAAGGAAAGGCTGCTGTCACAACACCTGGTGTTGCCATTTTCAGCCTTGGTGATGCTCAGCACTGCCCTTGGGTGGCGGCGCTACACTTGCTTCTGTTGCTCCTGCCAAAAATATGTCTGACAAAAAATTGACTGTAAATGCCCGCAGCCTTGGAATTTCGAAAAACTGTGCCCACCACTTCAAAATTCAGGTAAAAATATACTTGGACCAATAAAACCTGATCATCAACAGGGGATTTTGAAAGCTATACGCTCTTGAAAAAAGGATATACTTTTGCTCATCCTCAAACTCAGATCAGCCAGCCTTTTATCTACTTTTCTCCCTAACAAATCGATGAAATGAAATTTTTTTTGCACCAATGAAAAGCGTAGGAAAAATAATACAATTTCCATGTGCAACTTTTAAAGTTTGACAAAGAAACAAGAGAGTTATGACCATTACAATATGACAGTCTTACCCATAGAGAAGAGTGCAACCTTGGCCGACCTCGTTTTGAGCATAACTCTAAATCCGACTGTTGGACCTTTGTGATCTTTGGCTTGTTATAACGATTGTCTTCTAAACTTGATGATCCTGTGGTCGAGCATCCAATCTTCATGATAAACATCGTTTAGCGTGAAGATTGGATCGTAACCCATGACTCTGAAAGTGACGGCCTGTGCTGGCCAAAACTGGCAGAACTTGGTAGTGATACAAAATTTTGGATCTGGTGGAGAGAGGGAGCCTTGGAGAAGCAAGCATATAGGACTGAAAGGACATCCATTGTGCTGAAGAATGGTTGCTGAATTAATCAAAATCATGGACTACATAGAGCTAGAGCTTGGGCAAGTCAGCCCTCTCACAAGCCGCACCACTTTGGCATGGAGGCTAAACCTCGCACACGAGAGTCCAAAATGTCACACAAGAGAGGAAATCAGCCTAGCAATCAGGCTGACTAGTCACACATGACCTAGACAGCTAGAGAATGGTCTCATGGATCACTCCTAGTGGTCACATAACCCACAATCCCATGGATAATTACCATGTGTCCATGGCTAACATTCAAGGATCTCACCTCATTTAAAACGTAAGGAGAGGTACTTTTATCCTAGTCAGCACAATCTGACAAGGCAATCCTAAGACCTAAGACCTTTTTAGATATTTTTTCCATCAGTCCTTAAGCCTGGACCGCTTTCCTTTTTTGTTTCTTAGGCTAAGGCATGGAGCTGTCACCCATGGTCACCCATACATCGGCGGTCTATGAGTCTGGAAACTCTGAAAATTCATCTCCCAATCCGACTGTTAGATCGGCCTGAAACTTGGAGCGTAGACAATTTGACACCTGATCTTTCCCATTGTGAAGTCAAATTGATAATCGAGGTAGGCATGTGGTAGTTTCCTAGAACGTGCTCTTGTAGACCTGAAACTCAGCCTGATGGCCCCTTTCCCAACAACAAATGCAGGTTGGGCTTCAAACCTTGAGGATCACAGGTCTATCTCTGCAAATATGTTACTCATGAGAAGGGATGCCATAACCTGGTGCAATAAGCTGCATATGGTTGTGGCAGCCTCAAGTATGAAAGCTGAGTATGCGTCGTTTAGCTTTTGAGCAAAATAATCATTTTGGATCCAACCTCTCATGGAAAAAATAAGTAAGATTACAGCAATCTATATTCATGTATATTTCAATAATCAAAGTGCAATTTACTCACCAAGAATATTGAGCACCATGCATCCACCAAGTACATGGACATAGCCTATCATTTCATCAGGCACATGGTGCAAGAGGGTGCTATCAAAATGGAGTTCATGTCAACTAATATGTGGTAACGGACCATAACACAAGGCCGATGCAAAGGCACATGCTTTTTGCTCCTATTATAATAATTATGAGATATTACCATCAGAATCCCAGTTCCACACTGGGCAGTTCATATGGATCACTTCTTTGCATTGTCTCCTTAGTACCTGGTCACTTTCGTGCGAGGAGATTACCTCGGGGGCTTAGAGCAACCAATATATATTTAGTGTCTACCTTTGATGTACAAATGTGTAAGGAGTCTCAAAGGTAAGAACAGCAATGAATCATAGGCAAATGATGTGTACTTATAGTCCTAGAGCCCGCCTCTAGCCTAGGAACGTAGTGGCTCCTTGGATGAGCTACTTTGGAGCTAATTTGGATGACATCATCCCCCTTTCCTACATGGTGCTCTCTACGATTGCCATGTGGCGCTAGCCACCTAGAAGGACCTTGGAATGTTCTTAGATATCTCTTAGAGCCTTCCTGTCCCCTCTTTGGTCATAAGGAACATTAGTCAATATGTAAGGATTTGACCTCGTAAGCTCTCGTTCTAGAGAAAATGAGTTGTCCTAAGTGGTGTTTGCCGGATATACTATCTAGTTTAGACCAAAGAGACTTGCTCCAAAGGAGCAGTGCATGCCTTTTCCATCTAGATGAGAATTAGGAGACTTACTCTATGGGAGTGATGTATGTGTATTTCGTCCTGTGCCTGTCCAAACGTCAACTATGGACAAGGGGTATATCAGGTCAATAAACTCTCCCTTGTACCTCTGTCCATTTGCTATGAGATATCTCCTCTCTCTAGCTGTCTTGCCCTTAGTCTTTGTTGCCTCTGTTGATCATACCGATGCTTGGGTACCTACAGAATGTAATTTGCTAGCGCGTGTTGGTCATGCAATCTACGAGTATCTTCTTGGTCTTCACGTATCCCAGGTCCACAATCTCCTTTACAACCAGGTTGCAAGAATAGTAGTACCTGATGTTGATGAACTTACTCCTCCGGGAGATGATATCATGTACCATTTTCATGGTACTCTTATTCCGGATCTGGACCTCTGTTGCTTCCTTCCGTGGCACTTTTCTCTCAGTAAGAAAGCTGCATAGCCACTTTGTCTCCTTGCATGATTCTAACAGAGTAATATACTCTACGTCAATGGTAGAGAGGAAGATATAGTATTGCTTTCTGCTTACCCAGCAGACTGCACCAGCATTCAAGAGGCAGACGAAGCCCGAGGTGGACTTTCCGTCATCGATTCTTCCTCCCCCGGTCAGTGTTCCTGTAGAACACAAGTCGCAATAGGTGAGATCCATCTTGGCCTCCAAACTATAGTTCCATGTATTGTGTCTTCTATAGATAGCGCATGATGCGCTTTACTACCTACCAGTTATTTGGTCTAGGATAGGCCACAAACCTCCTCACTTGTTGCACATCATAGCAAATATCAGTGTATGTTCCCATTATGATATACATGAGGTTGCCAATAGCATATGGGTAGGGAATCATTTCACGCCGTCCTCCTTCCGTTTTGGGACTCATGGAGGACGAGAGCTTCATATGTGTTGTCATGGGTGTGCTAATAGCCTTGTAGTCCTCAATATTGTAGCGCTTGAGGACCTCTATGATGTAATTGATCTGGTTCAGGTCGATGGTATCTGGTGCTGGACTGCGGTGGACGGCTATTCCGAGGTAGAACTTGAGAGGATCCATGCACTTCATCTTAAATATATTGCTAAAATTTGTCTTCAGCTGTTCAATAGCTTGAATGACAACGAGTAGATGATCAGGTCATCCACCTACAATCAGCATCAAGCCTTCCTCGTCCTCCCCCACATAGATACTATGGGTTGTTCTTGTTGTATGTGAAGGTGTACCCGGCCATGAAGGCGTCCATCTCCCTAGACCACATGGTTGGGGCTTGTTTCGCCCTATAAAGTGCTTTCACCTTTACAAACCTTGCCTTCCGGAACTTTCACTCATGTAGGCACTTCCATCTACACTTCTTTCTCACGTTTTCCATAGAAAAACTTTGTATTGACATCAATCTAGTGGACCTCGAGATCGTTTGTAGCAGCAATGTCCAACATGGATGTGATAGAGATAAAGGTGAAGGTCTCCTCATACTCTAAGCCAATACTCTACAAAACCCTTTTTACCACAACTTGTGCCTTGTACTTATCAGTAGTACCATCCTACTTGAACTTCTTTTGGAGTACCCACTTTGATCCCACCCTGTGGGCGTTTGGGAACCTGTCCACCAGAATCCATGTTTCCTTCTCTTCAATGAATGTGAGTTTGTTATCCACTACCTCCTTTCACTTGGCCATATCTGGCATGTTCATGGCCTCTGCTATAGTCACATGATCTCCCCGAAGCAAATATGACCAACTGAGTCTGGTCCATTCCACACTCTCAACATCATACTGAGGGAGAGGACTCTTCTGTGTACTATACCAGAGTGTTACCGGTGGTGCTTCAAGGCTAAGTTCCTTCTGTTTTTCTAGCGTTGCCAGTTTTCCGCTGGTTGAAGAAGAGCCACCGGCCTCTATATTCAACAAAGAGGCCTTGGTTGACTCAGACTAAGTTTCAGATTCCATTGTTGTGTTAGCTTGTACAACCACTCTTCCTGTCGCACCACCATCCTACTTTGTGTCTTGCCGAACATTGTCAGGTTCATCTGATGAGCAATGCCTTTGCTCTGGGGGGAGTAAGACGTTGTGGTCTGGTGGTTGATGCCACATTGGCTCAACCACCCTTTGCATACCTTGTACTCACCACTGTTCTTCGTGCGTAGTGTCTTGACCTTCTTGCTTGTCTGCCGCTACATCGTGATGATAAACTCTTACAACTTCTCCTTGACCTCTCCTTTTATCTTCAGGAAGTACATCCACGTCTTCCAAATATGGTCATCAATGATGATAAGAAAGTATTTATTGCCGCCATTTGAAGGATTACGAAATGGTCCATACACATCTTAGTGAATCAGGTCCAAGATTGCTGCCACATATTATCCATCATGCTCAAAGGGTTTTTTCCTTGCCTTGCCTTATAGGCATGGGTCACGCAGCTTCTTGCACCTTTCCTCATCCTTGGCCTTGCATCCATACTGTTGCATAGCTTGTAATATGTTGTTAGCCAGATGGCTAAAGCTTGTACTATAGCTTAGCATCTTTGTCGTTGGTGGAGTTAGCCGCCATGGTGACGGCCTGTAGTACAACAGGCTTTGGAGAATTTGACTGTTCATTCATCACATATCCCTCATTCTTACTCTCAACGAGCTTGGTGTGTAGCACGTAGAACCTATCAACCCTTGGAACCTGTACAACAATACTTTCTTTGGGATAGGAGATCTTTATGTCCTTGATCTTAACAATCACGGCCTCCTCCTCCGTGAAGATGACTATCATGTTGTGATCCATGATGTTGGACACTAACAAGATGTTTGTCACAAAAGACGGCATGTAGACGATATCCATGAACTTCAACTTTTTTTAGCATTGTTGATGTTGATGTTGATAAATGTTTCTTTCTTGCTTTATGTTTGGACAAGACTACCGTTGGCATGCCTGAAGCAAATGGAGACAAACACATTCATTTACCTTGAAAAGTGGTGGTTCGTGCCAGATTCAACTCCGTAGGCTCCACGCTTGAGTTATGCTACTCCCTTGATTTTCGATAGGCTTTCATTCATCATGTTTGTCAACTCCTTGTTATCCTTTCCTTTGCCCTTGTTCTTATCACCAATATCTTTGTATTATTTCTTTAGAGCCCTACACTTCCACATCCAGTGCCTAGGCTTACCACAGATATGGCACTTGCTAGGATGCTTTGAACCCTTTCTATTGTCACCATTGCCTCTTCCTCCACAAGTGCTACTTCCGTTGCCAATTTGACCAGAAGAGGAGTTGTTGCCATGGCCACCGTACTGTACAACATAGGCCACAATTTTAGCCTCACTACCTCTATGAGACATGGCCTTGTTGCACACGTACTCAGACACTACCTCGTACGTCAAATCCTCCTCCTTCCCGCCGCCAAAGACGGTGATCTGAGGACCCCAGCTTTCATGTAGTGCAACGAGAAGCATCATGACCTACAGGTTGGTGTTATTTTTCTAGTTTATTTAGACCACTTGCTGCAATAATCTTTCAAACTACAGTAGGAACTCCGGAATAGACTATGCCTCGGTCACCTTCATGGAAATCAGTTTTTGAAGGATGAAAAGGAATTTACAAGAACATTTTATTGGTATACATGTGCAAGCTTGCATAAGTCTTTGATGCATGTATGATGCCTTGGAGATGGACATGCTATGACTCATACATTGATATCACCAAAATTACAAGCGCCATGTCGTTTATAACGCTCTATGCTTCATATCCAGCGTGTGTTTTTGGAGGTTTGATCTCTTCTCCAAGGAACATCTTCAAGTAGCCACACACCCTCATGAAAATTTTATATTTCCATTTCCAAAAGGAAAAACCTATCCCTGTGAACTTTGATATGTCAACATTGACTTGTGGATGTCGCCATGTTGCTTCTCTGCTTCTTTACTTCTTTGTTTTGTTAAGGCGCATATAGGCTCATGTAGGCTATTGTTTGCTACTAGTTTAGAAGCCGTACATCTGTTGGTTACTCCTTAGTCGTTGATCACCTGCAAACAGATAAGAATGCGCTCTAGTAAATCCAGAGTTGTGCCTCCAAGGGCAGAGCGTATCCTGGTTAGGATCCAAGGGTCATACCTCCAAGTGCAGAGCTTATCTCAGCCCTTGTTTGCTAAGTTCCACCACTTGCTGTTGGAGCTCATGGAGCAGATGGAGTAGATGGAGCTCATGGAGCTGATGTGCATTGCAAGAAATGGAGGGCAAGAAAGCACGTAGAAGCATGCCAGCTAGTTAGTGTGGGCTCATAATCCTTCGTCAATTGGCCTGAGGCAATGAGCTAGAAAACAAGGCCGACACAATAGCACTTGTCGTCTGCTCCTAGTACTGCAACTAGGAGGAGAGATCACTCTTAGAATTACGGTTCTATACTGAGTAGTGCATATGAATCACTTTCCTACACTATGTCTTTAGCACATGGTCACTTTTGCGAAAGGAGCTAGCTCATCGAGCTTAGACCAACCAATGTTTCTTTGGTGTCTGCCTCTGGTGGACAACTTTGTGAAGGTATCAACCATAATGAATTGTACGTAACTAACCGGTACTTATAATCATAGAGCCAGCTTGTAGCCTAGGAATGCAGTGGCTCCTTAGATGAACCACTTTGCAGGCTATATGGATTGTATTATCTCCCTTGCCTACATGGCACTCTCTGTGATCCCTAACTGGCGCCAGCCGCCAGAAAGGACCTTAGAATGTTCTAAGATATCTCTTAGAACCTTCCTGTCTCTCTTTTGGTCACAAGGAAAATTAGTCACTAGGCTGGGATTTGACCCAATGACCTCTCACTGCAGAGATGAACTCTATAACGTCTAAACGAGAAGGAGTTGTATCCGGTGGTGTTTTCTAGCTATACTATCTAGTCTAGACCAAGGAGACTTGCTCCAAAAGAGAAGTGTATTCATTGTCTATCTGGACCAGACTCAGGGAATTTATTCCAAGGGAGTAGTGCATGACCAGTCTGTCGTGTGTCTATCCAAGTGTCAGCTATGGACAAGGGGCACATCAAGTCAACGGTTCACTCCAAAGAACAACCAGGTTGCTAATTTCTGGCCAAGCTAGTGACGCGTGAGAAGCAGCAGTTATACATGCAAGCATGTAGACTGAGCGTACTCTGATTACGGTAAAGTGGGAGATTGTTGGAAAATGGACTGAGCGTACTCTGAAAGGACAACTGATGTCCTTTCAATGCCACATACTTGCTTCTCTAAGATTACCTCTCTCCTCCAGATCTAATACCAATAAGATGGTTTTTTACAAAGATATTCCAGATATTCTATGAGACTCCCAAATTTCAAAATAAACTCTCTGATATGATCATCCTCATCCACTTCTAGATTAATAAATTATTTAAGGGTAGCTCTAATCGTTACCATGGATTCTTTGTGGAGAACGTTGTTGATATTGGTCCAAGCAACTAATGGATCATCCTATAGATCATTCTCTTAAAGCATAATCTTGAATTTTGAAGACATATATGCCAAGAGTAGCGTAGGCATCTGATTGACGGTGCCTCTAATACACGATTTCAGTTACAGGAGATGCTTGTGGATCCGGAGTATCATTTGGTGTAGGGAATACGACAATCTAGAGATCCATGGACATGAAACATAATTTCATATCAAAAGCCCAAAGTTTGTAAGTTTCCTATTCATGATAGTAGACAAAGTAAATCTTAAAGCTTTTATGTAGGTTCTCTGGAACGACAGGGAGTACATGGTAAGGGAGATCTTTGTCACATACTTTAGATGATCTCCATGAAGTAGTTGAGAGCTCTGCCATTTTGAAGGACACAAGACTATTATTTAGAAATGATGTCTAAAGAGAGAGTATAGGCCCAAAACCAATGCAGGACTTTCTCATTAGTATTGGTTAAAGCTGAAAGGATGTAGACGTTGCTAGGCACTGTAGTTGAATTTAGTGTGAGGACCAATGAGCAATGTTTTTTGTTGTTATTACCGCTTCTACTACTTCTACCGTTGGTGTTGCGTCCATCATAGTCATCGATATGGTTGTCGAGAATGAGAGCCAACTAGTAGAATACTTTACTAGCATTTAGAGAAAGATCAAAGTGATCTGAAATGAAGATTTCCTTGCTCTTCTCCTTGTAGTTGCTGGTAAAACCAGTTTCCAACACAAATTGCCACTTGTGAAGCAGAAAATACGTCTCTTCTCAACATCTTTCACAGGCAGATCCAGTTGAGTTATATGTGCATACTCTAAAATCAATTATTGAAAATATAATCAGCCTCACAGGAAAGGTTGAATTAAGTAAAGCCCTACATTAGATTCAGGTCATGATAAAACTCTATTAATTTAATAAAGTCCAGTAGGTCCACTCACATATATATTTGTCACACTTGATCGGCCTTAGCCAGTGTCTCAAGCAGCTAGTACATGTCCTGCACATTCCAATAATGTTCTCTTTGCCTGATTTAGATAACTGTTACAAAGTTACTTATAAACTAAACTACATTTCTATTTGTACTAGCCACGCTAAATACAACTGAGCTGAAGACCTTAAGTATGAGGCAATCCTTTAGATTTATAACCTGAGTCCTTGATCCTTGCTTGCTCCAGACTCCACGCAAAAGCAATAGCTAGCGAGGAGCTGTCTAGCGATGGCCAGGCAAAGCTCGGAATAGGATTGACAACTAGCAAGGGTGTGATCTCCGTGATGGCTCTTAATGCCATCAATCTAGTGGCTGGGAGTTCCGTGACTTCGATCAGTGGTCTCCTCCTTGGGTCAATGTTGGTCAAATGCGATGAAATCTACGACAATGGACTCCTCGATGATCTTTGATGCTCCATTGCCCATTTGATCACTGTTCTTACTGTCCAATTTTGAATGCAAACTATATCACTTGTTACATTTACTTGTTGTTCCAAACCCAACTCTTGGATTGAGACAGAACCTGGATAGTAAACTATTGGAGGTCAAAGCTTTCTATTGGTACTATCAAGTCTTCAACTGAAGGCAAATAATAGAAGATACGGTAACGTTCATGGTGGACCCATAATATGTTTCTTTTCCAATATATAGTAGCCAAGGATTTTGAGATCCACCACATGGATGTCAAGATGATATTAATGAATGATGACTTGGAGGAGGAGATCTACATGATGTAGCCAGAAACATTCATCATGGATGGCTAGGAGCACCTGGTCATAAGCTACAAAAGTAATTGTATAGCCTAAAACAAAGTGTCGTGTGCTTGGAACCAGAAGCTAGATATAGCAATGTAGGACGTGTTTGAGCACAGCTAGTGTGACTATAGTGTTTATTACTGGCAGCATGAGTAAACATTCTGCCTCATCATTGTCTACCTAGATGACATCTCCCTCCTTTCCAATAGTATCTTTGTACTATAGGAGTTTGAGGAGGTAATATAGAAGTAGTTCAAGATGTCTGATCATGGAGAGGCATCATACTTCCTTGGTATCGAGATCAAGTATGGCCGTAAAACACATATCCTCTTGCTTCAGCAGAGCTATTTTATTAAGAAAGTCTTGTAGTAATTTGGCATGGCAGAAACAAAATCCATCAATAAGCCACTTCAGACTGGACAGTTCTTTGGAGCTTCAGTAGACAAGCTGATGCAGCTTAGAAGTACAAGTACCTGATGCCATCGGCACTCTTATGTACATGGTGGTAACCAGGCCACACCTTGCCCAAGCCGTTAGTACTATAAAATAGCATATGGCAAACCCTAGACCTGAGTACCAGAAGGTAGTGAAGTGAATCTTTCACTACCTTATTGGTATAATCAATATTGGCATTACCTATAACGCAAACAATAATAGCATCATTGGCTACACGGACGTAGAGTGGGCTTTAAATCTTGAGGACCGCAAGTCCATCTCTATATACATAGTCCTCGTGAATGGAGATGCCATAAGCTGGTGCAGCAAGTAACGGGTAGCTATAGCCACCTCTGCAATGGAAGCCATATACCTCTTTTAGCTTTTAAGCAAAGGAGATACTTTGGCTCCAATGTCTCATGGGAGAGATGACTAGGAGTACAGCTGTTCCAGTTCTTTCTGCGTCAACAACCAGAGTGCAATCATACTCATTAAGAATTATGAGCATCATACACGCATCAAGCACATTGACATTACATGTTATCTCATCACGCACGTGGTATAGGAGGATACTATCAAATGAAGTTTACTCCAACCACTATGCACGTCACTGATTTCTACACCAAGTTAGTGATCAGTAAGAGACGGTTATTTTACATAAACTTACATGGACTTAGTCCACTCAGACTACAGAAAAGTGAGAAATTATTATAAATTTAGCCATCGAGCTCCCTTTCTGGTTGAGAAAAGCAATCTCCTCAAGACCAATAAATGCCTAATTCGATTGTCAATAACACATAACCATGAAAGAGGTGGAGTTGCAATATTTCTACAATCCAAGATTTAGTCGGATCTAAGAGTCGGATTGGATAATGTAACGTTTCATAGTTTTTTGGGTCATTTGCTACCGGTGTCTACATGACCATGGGCAACGGCTCCATGTCTTGGCCTGAGAAAAGAAAAAAATAGAGAAAAGAGGTCCGGGGCCAAGACCTGATGGGATATCTATTCAAAAGGTCCTAGATTCTTGGATTCCCTTATCAAAGTTTACTAACTATGAAAAAATTACCTTTCCTTATTTTTAGTTGAAGTGGGATCCTTCTCTGCCACCCATGGTCACATGGTAATTCGCCATGGGATTGTGGGTCATGTGACCACTAAGAGTGTGTCATAAGAGTATTTCCTAGCTCTCGATGTTGTGTGTGATTGGTCAGCCTGATTGCTTGGTTGATTTCCTCCCTTGTGTTAGATTATGGAATATAGTGTAAAACTTTAGCCTCCGTATGAAGTGGTATGGCTTGTGAAAGGACACTTATCCAAGCTTTAGCTGTAGAGCTAGAGCTTCCATCATTTTCAGTGATTCAATAATCATTTTTCTGCACAATTGATGCCTGATTCATCCCAAATGCGTGGTTCTCCAAGGCTGCCTTTGTCCTCCAAATCCAACAGTAATGACTCACATCATAAATAAAGGTCAGGAAACACTTATAGTCTCAAAAGCTCGGGGTCTGTATCGGGCCATACAAGTCTGTAAAAACAACTCTAATACCTCTTTTTTGCACTCTCCTACTGCACAAAATACCTTACGACATTGCTTCGCCTCCAATCAGCCAATACATAATTGCTTCTCAACTTTGGAGATGGTAGGTAAGTCACAAACCATTTGCTTTAGTATAATCTACTGTAACGCATGCATTCTAATAAAGCCATCACATATATGCAAGATGTCACAATATGTTTCCTATATCATAAGTGCAAGACTCTGATCATGCATGCTTTTGCTCTCCCCTAGCAGGTAGTATATATTGTCTTCCTTTATTTGTAAAGGAAGACACTATATACCACATGTGGTACATATTCTCTTCCTTCACCAACTCCTCTCCTATGTCCTTGTTGAGGATATATTCCTTGTTAAGGATACATATCCACAATCCCCATCTCTTAGCATAGACAAAGAGATCATCACCTAGAACAAAATATTGATGGAGAAAAGGGAGTAGCTGCATAAACCTCTCGTAGTATTCCAGGCTCTCGCTACATCCCATGTGCTTGTCTCACGACAGATCCACCCTCTCCACCTGTGACTTGTTACATTTTACCATAAAGAGGCAGTCGTATAGCCCATTCACCATGTTCATATTACCAAAGTGGCACACAGTGGCCTTGTTTCTCTACTACTACTGAAATTGAAGTGACTACTACTACTACTACAACGGTATTTACTAGTTTTGCTACTTATTTTTTCATCCCCTTTGAACTTAAAGCACTCTTTTACAGTAATCTTCATTCTCACAGTAATGGCAGTTGCATTATTTCTTGCCTCACTACTGCTTATAGTGTTAGTTCTTCTTGTTGTGTGACCTGATGGCCACAAAAGCAATTTCACTACTACTAGCATTGTTGCCAATTGGTGTATTAAACCGTGTCATTTCTAGTTGTGTGACCTTATAATGTAATTCTACCTATACCGAGTGTGTACATATGAAATGAAGATGAAGAGGTGGCAGATACTCTTATGTCGCTCAAACCGTGTCATTTCTTGTTTAGAGTCCCTTGGATAAGAGGAGGATGAAGCCCGTCTCTTCCATAGGGTTCCTATACACTTTTAACTACTTTGCCAAGTCCTTTTTTCTATATAGATATGTCTCTATTTCTATACCACCTTGCATTTTTTATGCTATTATCCTCTCACCCAAAGACATGAGGAATGCGGTATCCTTGCTCTCATACTTCCTACAAAATGTGGCTGATCCCTCCTTTTCAGTAGTCTTTATACTTGAGTAATTAAATGCAAGTAGGATATGGTATTGACAAGCAGCATATAACATATCTATCCTTCTTCTTCCATTCCTCATATGCCACCACTGCAATTATAAATAAGCTGACATCTATGTACCTTTCTATAGAGTCTTCCTTGCCACCTACTACGCTACGGTGATGCCTTTTGCTTGTAGAATCAAAGCTTGACTATTGCCACTTACGACCTCCAATCAATCCCTCTGCTCTAAAAGGAGGGGGATACACATCTTCCAAAATGTGAAGTTTGTGTGTCTCTCATATCTCCAAGGAGAGGACTGCTGTTGTGACACCTTTTGGTACCAGTTTGTACCTTGGTGATGCTCAATGCTGTCCTTGAATGATGATGTTAACTCTACTTCTACCACTCCTTTAAATATTTCTAACAGAAAGATGACTATAGAGGCCTACACATTAGGAGTTTACAAAATTTGATTACACATGAAAATTCAGCTAAAATTATTTTAGATAGATGCATTAAACAGGGTCATCAAGAGAGGTATTTTAAAGATATACCCTTTCTAAATAGGGACTTTTGCTACTCCTACTCTAACTTTAATCAAACAACGTGTAACTGGCCTTTCTCCCAAATGTACTAATGGAATGCAAATAATTTTGTGCAAATATTAAATCTTACGATATTTTATTTAATTATTTTGTGCTACTTTTAAATTTTAGCAAGAAATGACAAAGTTATGCTCATTACAATGTAACTATGTTATTCAAAGAGTAGAGAGTAGTCTTACTTAGTCTTGTTTTGAGTAGAACCCGGTGTCTGACCATTAGATCTTTGCGTTCTTTGGCTTGTTAAAAAAGAGGTCATGTACCATTTTATACGAAGTAGTCGATTTGCATTTCTTTACGATTTAATCGTAATTAATCACTACTTATGCTGTTTTAAGCTGGTAGAATCTGGCTCTGCTACCAAGTGTTGGATCTAAAGGAGAGATGTAGTCATAGAGTAACGAGCATGTGTGAGTGGACGTTAGTTGCGGTGATAAGTGGTAGTATAATCAATAAGAATAATTGAGTACATATAGAGCTGAAGGCAAGAGGTCAAGGGTCGTGACCTTTTTGGATATTTATCCCTAGTAGTCACAACCCTTGACCTCTTGCCCTTTTCTCTTTCTCAGGCTAAGGCATAGAGCTATCATACATGCTCACTTAGATACTACAGCTCGATGATCCTAAAAACCTAAAAAATATACTTATTCCAATTTGACAATTTGAAGAGCCTGACACTTGAACCGTAGGCGTTTTGCCACCTGATCTTTCTAAGCGTGAAATCTAATCGACAATCCAAGAAAGTATGTAAAGTTCTGGAACTTGATCTTCTGGACTTGCAAAAGAGTTAGATGGCTCGATTTCTAATATCTATATTAAGATAAAGACTTGCAAGAAGTAATACTTCTACATGAAGGCATGCAAACTTAGTTCCCACTGATAATGACAAACTGGAAGATTTTTCAAAGTTAGGACATTCGACTCGATTTCAAGCTTATTAGAGCAAGTTCCAAAAAGCTACAAGATATATATGATCATTACTCCAAATTTATCATTGGAAAGATCAGGTCCTAGAAAATCCATAGCCAAAGTTTCAAGCGAGTCTTATGGTTGGATTAATATTATTGACCGCATGTATCTGCATCACCATGGAATACACTTCTATGCCGTAGAAGAAGTAGGTAAGAGGTACATGATCAAGACCACATGGACAAATATTTGAAAATGTCATTGATCTTATGTTTGCCTTGTCAGAGTCTGCTAGCCAGTAAAATGATACAAATCCTTTGTTTCATGAGCTGAGATCCGTGTGTCGTAGCCATGGATACATGGTAAATCTACATTGGATTTGAGGGAATCTGACCAATAGGAGTATACAGTGAAAATAGTTTCTAGCTGTCTAGGTCGTGTGTAATTGGCTAGCCTGATGGCTAGGCTGATTTCCTCGCTTATGTGAGATGGTAGACTCTAGTGTATGAGCCTTAGCCTCCATGTGTAATTCATTTGGCTTGTAAGATGACTGACATATCCAAAGTATAGATGTATATGTATTTTATTATTTCAGTGATTCAATAACCATCCTTCCACATAACTGATGTACTTTCATTCCTACGTACTTCCTGCTCCTAGGCTACCTATCCCCTTCTATTCTGGCAGTAGTGAGGACTGAGACGCACATGCGGCAGGTATGTTTTAAAACACGACGTGAAGGAGAATCTAGGTATACGAATGCATACAAAAAGCCAAAATAAACACAAACAGGCATGAAAGGTCAAGTGGCTCTACGCATGGTCATGATGTGCAATGTCTCATATGGGAGAATGACGAAGGTTTTGTGAAGAGCAATAGGAGGAAAGACATATGTAGCAGTCATGGGCATTCATTTTTTGTATCCATAACTCATAAGGGGGACAAGGCAATAGGCAATGGTGGTGCTACTGACAGCCATTACTATCTATTCCAAGGTCTCATCTAGAGAGCACGAAAGAAGACAACCGAGAGACAGAGGGAGAAGGCGGTGATACAAAGCCAACACGAGTACAAAGAGCAATATGTTGATCTATAGAGAACGGTCTGATAAACAAATCTGCAATGTGGACCTCAATGGGATGTAGAGCATGAAGACTTCTCCGTCTATGATGGTAGCGCAAAATAAATGTTATAGGTATCGTACATGCTTTGTATGATCATAAAAACTTAGTGTAATGACATCCTCCTTATCACAGTAGAAAGGAGTAGTGGGCAGTTAATGAAATTACAGTTTAGTACGTGGCATATAAAACTAGAAACCTTCAGAAGTGGCTCTATTTTTGTAATCTTTTGAGCTTAAATAGAAGAGAGACCGACTATAAACTACTTTGTGGAGCGCCAAGTGACAAGGTCATCATTGAGAAAAAAGACACAAACAAAAGGGGACTGGCTAGTAGCGTAACCTCTAGAAAAATAAAATATCTAAATGTTGTATATAATGTTATGGCTAGAAGAAGAATTATTAATGCCAAGCGCATCAAAGGGTGAAGGTAACAGATACCGTATTTGACAATGACAATATGACAGTTTATAATGTTTGGGTAATATTGATTAAAGATGTTCATGGCATACAAGGGGTCAAACCATATGGCAACAAGGGCGTACAACAAGGATCCCACCAGGTTGGAGAAGACGTTGGATACCGTGGGAGTAAGGATTTCACTGTATCTTTGTGCGGCCGTGCTGAGTGACAAGTGCAATAACCATGGAATTGGCATCACCAAGTTTGATCGAAGGTGACATCCTAGATGGACTGAAGTTGCATCAATAGACTCTTAAGGTTGTATTATGTAGATTGTCTAGTTCAAGTCACTATTCAAGAAGGTGCAATTGACGTCCATATAATACGAAACCTAATTGTTGGTTATAATAAGTAGAAGGATGATGTGAATACAGAAATACTTAGCCATACATGTAAAGGTTATTACCTTTGTACCTGTACTTGATACGTAATACTTGGATATAGCCATGGACTACAAGATTCCAGGCATCTTGTGTATGGAGTATATCAAATTCTTCTTGAGCTGCCATCTTCCAGTGATGAGTATCTAGACGATGAATGATATCCTAATAGCTCATAGAATTGTTGGACATAGGGCCATCCAGCTCAGTTTCAGGTCAACAGGAGCAAGTTCCAGGAAACTTCTAGATGCTTGCTCCCATTGTCAATCCGAATTCTTCGTTGGAAAGATCAGGTGGCAACTTGTCTACAATTCAAGTTTCAGGCCGAACCAACAGTCAGATTGAGATATATGAATTTCCGAAGTTTACGGGTTCATGGACCACCGATGTTTAGGAGACCATGGGTGACGGCTCCATGCCTTAGCCTGAGAAAAGAAAAAGGCAAGAGGCCCAGGCTCAAGACCCCATGAGAGAATTATCGAAAGAGGTCCTTGGGCTTAGGATTGCCTTGTCAGAGTGTGCTGACTAGCATAAAAGTACGTCTCCTTACATTTTAGGTAAGGTGAGATCCTTGTGTGCTAGCCATGGATACATGGCGATTCTCCATGGGATTATGGGTTATGTGACCACTCGGAGTGACCCATGAGAGCATTCTCTAGCTCTGTAGGTCTGGTGTGACTGGTCAGCCTGATTGCTAGGCTGATTTCCTCCCTTGTGTGAGATTGTGGACTCTAGTGTGTGAGCCTTAGCCTCCATGGCTAAGTGGTGTGGCTTGTGAGGGGTTGACTTGCCCAAGGTCTAGCTCTATATGTACCCCATAATTATGAGTGATTCAACAACCATTCTTGTATGCAACAGATGCCCTTTGAGTCCCATGTGCTTACTCCTCCAAGGCTCTCTCTCTTCCAGTTCCAACATTTGGTATCAGACCAAGTTTTGTGAGTTTCAGCCAGAGCAGGCCGTCACTTTCAAAGTGACGGCATAGGGTCCCATCCTAGACCAAAATTGACATTTCACCACTGGATCTTCATGTTTCCAAGACAATCTTTCCAACGATCTCAAGATTGCGAAGATCCAACAGTCGGATTGAGACTTATGCTCAAAACAAGGTTGGCTAGGGCTACACTCTTCTCTATGAGTAAGACCGTTGCCTTCTAATGACCATAGCTCTCTCGTTTCTATGTAAAGTTTATAATGTGGCAGATGCGAATTGTAGTATGTTTCCTAAGCTTTCCAGTGGTATAAACATATTTTCATTCCATTGATTTCTTTGGGAGAAACACCATTTACAAGCTGGCTGATCTGAGTTGGGGTAGTGACATAAGCATATCCTATTGTCAAGAGGGCGTATCTTTTAAAATCCCTTGTTGATGACCCTGTTTTATAGATCGATCCAAAAGATTTTAAGCTGCATTTTCCACTGGTGGGCTCGATTTTTCCACATTCCCATTCTGCTGGCATCTACAGTCCATTTTCTGTCACACAGATGTTTGGCAAAAGCAGCAGCAAAAGCAGGGGTACCGTTGCCACCCAAAGGCAGCACTGAGCATCACCAAGACTCAAAGTGGCAGCAGCAGCTATTGTGACATTAGCCCAACCTCTGGAGAGGCTGGTGGGACAGACCAACTTCACGTTTAGGAAAATCCATACCCGCCTCCGTTTGGAGGAGAGGGACTTGTGGGAAGTGGTGAGCAGCGACGAGTCGGCTCCAGATCCGCAAGCAACAAGCATCACTGAAGCACATGTGGTGGCTGAGGTGATGCCACAGAAGGGTGTAGCCGGTGTAGGCTCATCTGCAGCTACACAAGTGGCGTATGAGGAGTGGAAAGAGAAGGACAGGTAGGTGTACAGGCTGCTTGTCAACACCATCTTCAACCTGCATCTTGAGTACGTGAGTGACAAGGCTATTGCAAAGGAGGGATGGGAGACATTGTGCAATAAGTATGAGAGCAAGGATCCTGCATTCCTCGTGTTTTTGGAGGAGAAGATGACCGCGCTGAAAATGCAGGGTGGTGAAGGCATGGAGGCGACTTTGGTTAGGGCAAAGGAGAGCGGCCGGTAACCCTGTGGAAGAGATCCAGTGCATCCTCCTCTTGCTGGGGGGACTGCCAACCAGGTACAACACGGTACGAGAGATGCTATAGTGCCAACCAACTCTCGACCTCGACTTTATCTGTATACACCTAGTGCAGGTGGAATTGCATTGCAATGCAGAAATGATGAATGGTGGTGACAGCAGTGAAGCAGCTTTTGTGGCCACGAGCGCGCAACCATCTGCAGCAGCAGCAGTCTGGGTAGCAGAGAGGCAAGAAGAAAGGCAAATGCCAATACTGCCAGAATGAGGGACACTACAAAAAGGAGGATTTCAAGATCAAGAGCGACCAGAAGGAGCAGAAGTAACAGCAACAGCAACAGTCTCCACAACAACAGCAGGATTCACAACAGCGTCAGTGGCAGTAGTAGAACCAGGCTGGAGTATGGCATTTTGACAACATGAACGTGGCAAAGTAGGTGCACGACCGCCTCTTCATGGCGAAGTCTGATATGTTGCAGGTGGAGACGGCAGATCTCACATGGTACAAGGACTCATGGTGTACCAAGAGGCTGACAGACCACAAGGAGGGGTTTACGTACCTGCTCTCCATTCCCCCCCAACCGATTACTTTACTTGATGATCAGTGGTATATACTGAAGGGATTGGGATTGTGGAGACGTGGTTCAAAACCCCACATGGCATTGAAGTAGGAGTGTTCCATGGCGTGCTGTATGTACCTGATGCTGCATTTAACCTCCTCTCAGTGTCCTCCAGCACCAATGCAAGGGTAGAAGTCGTCTTTGACAGCTATGACTACATACTCGACAGGGAAACAGGAGAGGAGCTGGCCAGGTCGGTAAAGGACGGTGACATGTACCGCCTATTCGGGACAACCAAGATCCCACGTGAGCAGAGTCTTGTAGCAATGGTGAAGGCGAAAGATGGCAAAATCTGGCATGCGCGCTATGGCCAAATCAGTATGCGTGCCTTGCAACAACTTCAAACAAAACAAATGGTGCATGACTTGTCCACCATCTCCAATATTGAGTAGCAATTGAGCATAGGCTGTTGGAGGGGAAGCAACATTGCGAGGCGTTCTCTGGAGCAAGGGAACGTGCGAAGGAGGTACGAGAGCTAGTCCACACAGACTTGTGTGGCCTAATGCAGACCCAGTTCCTTGGAGGCTCTAGGTACTTCCTAATGTTTATTGATGATTTCAGCCGTTACACTACTATGTACTTCCTTGCTTCCAAGGACCAGTGCTTTGACAGGTTCAAGACGTTCAATGTACTGCACAACGATCGTGGCAGAGAATACCTTAGCAAGGACTTCCAGTACTACGTCGAAGCAACTGGCATCAAGGCGAAGCGTACTGTACCATACTCGCTCCGGAAGAACAGTGTAGCAGAACGCGCCAATTATACCATCATTGAGTTGGCGCGCTCCATGCTGCATGCGGCTCGGCTGACCTACAACTTCTTGGCCGAAGCCGTGAGCACAATATTCTACATCAAGAACCGCACTCCACCTAAGCCTCTGGAGCATATGACCCCGTATGAGATGTGGTTCGGCAAGAAGCCGAGCGTGGGTCATCTTTGCACGTTTGGCAGCTTGGTACAGATGCACGTGCCAAAGGAGAAGCACCAGAAGTGGGACACGAAGAGTGCGCAAATGCTGATGATAGGCTATGATATGGCAAGTAAGGCCTATCTCCTCTACAAGAGGAATACAAGTCACGTCATCATCTCCAAAGATGTCGTTTTCAATAAACGTTACATCATTGGCACCAACATCATCTCTAAAGAGGGAGCAGAACCAGTAGCTGTGTGAATTAGCACTTCTCCAGAATCATAGGTGTCTCAGGAGTTACAACAAATCAAACAATTGTGACTGGAATCCACTGTGTTGTACACACTGCAACTGTACGTTGCAAAGAATCTCTTTTTGTGTTACACACTGACGATTCAAGAGGTTACACGGAAGTCAAAGATACACGGCTCGTCTCTTGAGCTTTCCAACGATATGCTATACTTGAAAAATGATGCAGTCCAGACGAAGCAATCTACAAATGAAACTACTACCTATTTGTACTAGTCTAATGACTAGGAAATACAAAGAACAAGCAGAATGCACGAGCTTGGTCTGTCCGGTCCGCTTGTGTCTTCTGTAAGCGTTCCGGACGCCGGTCGGTGTCCCCAGTCACCGAGCGACCGAGGTTGGCGGATGCCCAGCGCCCTCGGTGCGATCCACGGACGAGATCGTCCGGATCTGCGGCAGGTCCTCTGCTCCCGTCGATCTTCTCGCTCGTCGGGTGAAGAGGAGCTCGTGCTCACACTCTCGATCCCGCGACGACTGCGATCGCTCCATCATCCACGCAATGCTCTCTGGTCCATCGATCCATGGTTTATAAAGATCCTGTAGCTCTGTTCTCTCGATCCGATGCCTCGGTCGAAGCCCGTCCATCTGCTCCGATCTTCGGTCCGTGTTTCCGCTGCTCCACCAGAAGCCACGTCAGCACCCATCGTATCGAGAGGAGCTCACGCTCGCACTCTCGTACTTGCGCTCGGTCTTCACCGAGGTCATGACCTGTACTTCCGCAAATTACGCCAGAACTTAAGGTGGCCGTCCGCAGTATCCTGTCAAATCAACAGGAGGCTGCGGCAGGCCCTCGTACCGGGTTAGACTCCCGGACGACGGTAACTGACCCCGCCATCGGTAGAGCAGAGTCCAGTAGAGTAGAGTCCGGTAGAGTATGCAGAGGGGTGCGGGAGAGAGTGGCGACCTCTCCCCCAGCCATCTTGCCTTTTGTGTCCCAAGTGCCCATGCCGAGCACAAAGTAGGCCACTTGTGAGATAGTGACATAATCTACGTCACTGTTCTTCTTTTGCTCGTATCTCCAGATCGAGCCATCCAAATTGGCTGAAATTTGGACAGGGGATGGCTGACGAGGAGATCTGTCCATTGGTTCCACCAGATTATGAATCGGCCTTGTAATGAGAAAGATCCTCATTTTCCAACACTCCCCCCCTTGAATGCCAAGCCCGAAAAGGGGTGGTATTCAATCGGAAAAGCAGGAAGCAAAGAAGAGAGAGCAAGGCAGGGGCACGCACGTCCATAAATGCTCATCGACGGTGGAGATGAAACTTCCCCTTCCGGGCGGCCCAAGCCGATGCTGAACAAAATGGCAGAACAGGAGGCAGCCGATGGACCCTTGGTGTACCCAACTTGGGCCAATACCTAGGCAGAGCCGTACGGCAGATAGGAGGGGTACCATCGGGGAGCCGCCTGCCCGGACACATGTGGGACCGAGACCCCACACATGGCCTAGACCCGTGGTGGGCCGACATCCGCAGCCCACCATCGGTTTCTTCACTGCAGAAAGCGAGCGGCGAGATGAAGAACGGAACAGAAATGCGAAAATCGAACGCGCGGCCCCCAGGGCACCCAGAGTGTAGCGGATAGCGTAGAGCACGCCGCACCCTGCAGTTTGTCGAGATGCTAGGATCGAGCCGCGAAACAGCTGGGAGAGCGAGCAGGACACGAGAGAGAGAGACAGAAGCGGGTGCGAGAGAGCGAAGAGAGACACAGGCACCACGCACAGCCACCGGGTCCAACGCCTCATATGGGGGAACCCGGGAGGCCATGCGGGGAGCGCGAGAGAGAGCAGAGCGAGGGGAAGAGGGGCGTGGCGGCTAACCGCAACCCGCGTCCGTGCCAACGCCTCATGTGGGGGGCACGGAAACGGGAGGGGAGAGCGGCATTGCCGTCGGCCATCTTCGTCCATCCCAACGCCTCATGCGGGGGGGGACGGAAGAAGAGGACCCGGAGGAGGCAAGAGCAGGAAGAGAGAGCAAACCAAGGTGAGTACAGAGTGCAGCATGACGCTCGGCAGAAATAGGCTTGGTGAAGATGTCAGCAGATTGCTGCTCGGTAGGAATGTAGAGCATGCAAACCTCACCGTCAGCAACCGCGTCGTGGACGTAGTGATATTGCCGGCGAACGTGTTTGGTGCGATCATGGAGAACGGGATCCTCGGAGAGGGCAATGGCACCTTCGTTGTCGCAGTTGATGGTGGTAGGTGCAAGTTGGTCGAAGCCGAGTTCAGAAAGCAGCATGCGAAGCCAGACGGCTTCACAAGTGGCTTCACTCTCAGCGATGTATTCGGCTTCAGTGGAGGATAGAGCCACCACCGATTGTTTCTTGGAGCGCCAATTGACGGGGCCTCCGTTGAGAAGAAAAACGTAGCCAGACGTCGAGCGACTGGTGGCGTGATCACCGGAGAGATCCGCGTCGCAGAAGCCATGAAGAATGTTATCACAAGTGGAAGAGTACCGAATGCCAAGGTCGGCGGTGGAGCGCAAGTAGCGGACGCTTTGTTTTGCCGCAATGATGTGAGCGGCGGTGGTGTTCTGGCAGCCTTGACTGAGGATGCCGACGGCATAGGAAAGATCGAGATGTGTGGCAACAGAGGCATACATCAGGGAGCCCACCATGCTGGGAAAAACTTTGGCGTCGGCGGGAGCGAGGAGATCCGCTGGAGCGGAGACTTTGGTGAGACCATGCTGGAGTGCCAAAGGTGTAGCCATGGGGTTGGCGTCACCGAGCTGGAACTTATCAGCAACGCGCTGTGCATACGTGGCTTGATTAAGAACGATGTGACTGTTTCGTTGTTGATGCACTTGAATGCCGAGGTAGTATGTCAAGGGACCCATGTCGCTCATCTCAAAGCGCCGAGACAGCTGATCTGTGAAAGCGGAGATGGTGTCCAGCGTGGGACCAAACAGGATGAGGTCATCGACATAGAGGATGATGCCGATGGTGTTGGCTCCGGAGCGATAGTAGATCGAGTGGTCAGAATGAAGACGGGTCAGATTTTGCCCAAGGAAGAACTCATGGATCTTGATATTCCATTGGCGTGGAGCCTGTTTGAGCCCATAAAGAGAACGCTTGAGACGACAGACGAGATGGGCCTTGTTAGGTTCCACGAAGCCCTCGGGTTGTGTCATGTAGATGGTCTCATTCAAATCCCCATTGAGAAAGGCGCATTTGACGTCCATCTGATGAAGAATCCAACCGTTAGCAGCAGCAAGAGACAGAATGACAAGAATGGAGGAATACTTGGCCACTGGGGCGAAGGTGTCACTGTAGTTGACGCCGAGAACCTGACTGTAACCGCGGGCCACGAGGCGAGCTTTGTACCGGCCAGGTTCGCCAGCACTGTTGAGTTTTCTCCGAAACACCCACTTGCATGTGACGACAGGTTGGTCCGGCGGCTGTGGGACAAGGTCCCATGTACCTTGTTTTTGAAGCTGATCAAATTCCTCTTGGCTGGCTTGACGCCAAAGAGCTGCATCAGGTCGACGCATGGCGTCCTTGTAGCTGATGGGATCGACGACTTGAGTGACGAGAGCACTGTCATCTTCATTATCTGATGCGTGGAGCATGGCGTGTTGAAAGTACGTTGGAGTAGTGCGGTTGCGGGCGGAGCGACGAAGACCAGCGATGGCTGCAGACAACGGTGGAGCATCCGGTGCTGATGAAGAGAGGGATTCTCCAGTGGTGTGTTCATGAGGATGCACTGGAGGAAGCACATCAGCATGTTCATCGACGACAGGGTCAACGTTGAACTTCTGAATGGGCTCGGGAGCCGTGTCCATAGGTATGGTGACGATGGGTGAAGTAGGAAGAATCCTTGTGTTGAGAAATGGGGTTTCATCAAAGATGGGTTGTCGTGCACGGGCTACGGTTTGCGTAGCGGGGTCCCAAACTCTGTAGATGTCATGATTGTCTTCATATCCAAGAAGGATACAGGCCTTAGACCGCGGCTCCAGCTTGGAGCGCAGTTTTGGGCGTAGCTAGACGTGAGCGGTGCAGCCGAAGATGCGAATGTGTTGCAGATGAGGTTTTGCACTAGTCCATACTTCATATGGAGTGTGAGTAGCATTGGGAAGTTTGACTGTGGGCAGTCGGTTGGTAATGTAGGCTGCAGTGGAGAGAGCCTCCCCCCAAAAGACGGATGGTAGTGCACCTGTGTGTAGCATTGTCCGAGCGTGTTCCAGAATAGTCTGATTCATGCGCTCCGCTTTCCCGTTATGTTGAGGCGTGTAGGGAACAGTGCATTGGTGTTGGATACCTTTCTACTGGAAGAAAGAGTTGAGTGAGTGACAAATGAACTCACCACCATTGTCGGTTCTGATTTTCTTCACAGTGAGGTTGGTTTCATTTTCAATCTGCCTCATCCAGGTCTTGATGATATCGGCGGCTTCATTTTTGTAGCGGAGAAACTTGACCCAGACGAAATGGCTGTAGTCGTAGATGATGACCAGGAAGTAATGCTTGTTTGACAGAGAACCTTCCTTGATGTAGCAGAGGTCCATGTGAAGCAGTTCCAGTTTTTGTGTTGTTGATGTAGTTGGATGAGCCTTGAATGGCTTTTGATGTTGTTTGCCTGTCAGACAGCCGCTGCATGGTTTGGTGTCAGATGGCTTCGTGAGTCCGGATGGGAGATCATGAACCCATTGTTGTTGTGCCATGTTGTGTAGGGTGGCATAGTTGACATGGGCGAGCCGGCGATGCCATAAGTGAGCTGTGGAAGTAGCCGAGGTGGGATGACGGCAGTCTGAAGAAACAGCTGCCATGAATGCGACTTCTGGTTCATTTGTCAGCATAGCTGATGGTACCTCCTCTGAGTCGAGAACTGTCAGGTGACCAGTGCAAGTAGCAACGGCTGCTAGATACCCTTTGTTGTCCAGAATCTTGCAGTTCTTGTCCAAATCAAAAACCACTTTGAAGCCGTTGTCGTTGATGCGTCCGACGGATAGGAGATTAGCCGCAAGTTCAGGGACAAATAAGACTTGGCTGAAGGTGCGTGTCACCTGCTGACCTTGAAGGGTAATAAGTACTCGCACTGTACCTTCACCGTAAGCTGGAATAAGTCTTCCATCACCCACACGAACTCCGCGAGGTTGTGCATACTGGGTGTAGGTGGTGAACCATTCTTTGCGACAGGTCATGTGCTTGGTGCATCCCGAGTCAATGATCCAGGCGAGGACTCCCGCAGCGAGCATGTAAGCACAGTCGACGGAGCACATTGCCAGTTCTTCGAGGAAAGGTTTTTCATGACTGATTGAAAAATCAGAATTTGTTCCGCTTGAGTCTGAAGGGTGTTGTTCGAAGTCGTTGGCGTCAGCTTTGAAGAAATTTAGCTGGGGAATAGAGTCACTGTCCGAGTTTTGCTGTGTGTCGGAAGAATTGTGACCTGTAAAGCCTGAGATGAGATGAGAAAAGTCAGCCAACAGTGTTGAGAAAGCTGAGAGAAAGGCTGATGGTGTGTCGTCAGTGAGAAGAGCATTCGGAGTGTTGCGCGTTGACGGATTGAATCGTGGTCATTGCTCTGGACGAGTCGGGCAGTCAAGTTGGATATGCCCCTTTTTGTTGCATCGCCAACATATACGATCCCCTGGATGAACATAGGGCCTGGGAGCTTGTTGAAGATATCCAGGTCGAGGTTGATAGGTGGCTTGAGTGCCTTGGTTGGTGCTGGGACGAGCATTCCCATAGGTCTCATATTTCTTCGTTCGTCGATCTGGTTGTCCTTGATATTTTGCATAAAGTCCGACTTCACCCCCATTTTCTTTGATGTAGGCATCTTCGTCCAGCATAAGAGCCTGTGTTGCCTTCTCAATGGTCAGCACATGTGGCTTGGCTGCTGCTGCTGCTGCGGCCGCTGCTGGTCCTGCTGCTGCTTGTACTGCTGCTGCTGCTACTGGGACAGCATTCCCAATGGCGTCTATAGCGCTCTTAACAGCAGACCCAATGAGTGCAATCTTTTCATCATCTTCCTGTCGGTCGTTGTTGAAGGTTTGAAGGCGCTTCATTGTGTGTTGAAAATGTGTAGGAAGGCTCTGAAACAAGGTCTGAACAAGCACTCTTTCATAAATGACTTCACCCAAGGCTGTGATGCGACTGGAAAGGTCTTTCAAATGGCTGATATGATCCTCAAGCCGAGTGTGTTCCTCCATTTTCTGAGTATGAAACTCTTTGAGTAGATGACCCAGCTCATCGTCGCTGATCTTGTGATAACGTCGCTTGAGGGCTCGCCATGCAGTTCTTGGACAGAGGTCCGCATTGTTGTCTCGAATGAGAAATTTGAGCCGCTCTTCCAGTTGCATAGCCAGGATTGCAAACGCTTGGTCACATTGCCTTTTGTGACTGATTTTCTCTTCGGTGGAGGCATTAGCTTCCACAACGTCTGTAGGTGGGTCGGTGACCACTCCCCATAGTCCCTTGTTCATGAATACCATTTTCATGTTGAACGCAAAGGATTGGTAGTCCTCGCCATTGAAGATTGGTATCTTGAAATGATCATGATGGCCGCTTCCTATGAGTAACGCCATGGTGATGACTGCTCCTGGTAAAGGCACCTCCTGCTCTGATACCAAATGTGTGAATTAGCACTTCTCCAGAATCATAGGTGTCTCAGGAGTTACAACAAATCAAACAATTGTGACTGGAATCCACTGTGTTGTACACACTGCAACTGTACGTTGCAAAGAATCTCTTTCTGTTACACACTGACGATTCAAGAGGTTACACGGAAGTCAGAGATACACGGCTCGCCTCTTGAGCTTTCCAACGATATGCTATACTTGAAAAATGATGCAGTACAGACGAAGCAGTCTACAAATGAAACTACTACCTATTTGTACTAGTCTAGTAACTAGGAAATACAAAGAACAAGCAGAATGCACGAGCTTGGTCTGTCCGTTCCGCTTGTGTCGTCTGTAAGCGTTCCGGACGCCAGTCGGTGTCCCCAGTCACCGAGCGACCGAGGTTGGCGGATGCCCAACGCCCTCGGTGCGATCCACGGACGAGATCGTCCGGATCTACGGCAGGTCCTCTACTCCCGTCGATCTTCTCGCTCGTCGGGTGAAGAGCAGCTCGTGCTCACACTCTCGATCCCGCGACGACTGCGATCGCTCCATCGTCCACGCGATGCTCTCTGGTCCATCGATCCATGGTTTATAAAGATCCTGTAGCTCTGTTCTCTCGATCCGATGCCTCGGTCAAAGCCCGTCCATCTGCTCCGATGTTCAGTCCGTGTTTCCGCTGCTCCACCAGAAGCCACGTCAGCACCCATCGTATCGAG
Source organism: Penium margaritaceum (assembly GCA_023375785.1). NCBI lineage: Eukaryota > Viridiplantae > Streptophyta > Zygnematophyceae > Desmidiales > Peniaceae > Penium > Penium margaritaceum. The sequence goes on along the minus strand of SZWC01000309.1, from coordinate 174,842 downwards.
AGGAGTTCACGCTCGCACTCTCGTACTTGCGCTCGGTCCTCACCGAGGTCATGACCTGTACTTCCGCAAATTATGCCAGAACTTAAGGTGGCCGTCCGCAGTATCCTGTCAAATCAACAGGAGGCTGCGGCAGGCCCTCGTACCGAGTTAGACTCCCGGACGACGGTAACTGATCCCGCCATCGGTAGAGCAGAGTCCAGTAGAGTAGAGTCCGGTAGAGTAGGCAGAGGGGTGGGGGAGAGAGTGGCGATCTCTCCCCCAGCCCTCTTGCCTTTTGTGTCCCAAGTGCCCATGCCGAGCACAAAGTAGGCCACTTGTGAGATAGTGACATAATCTACGTCACTTTTCTTCTTTTGCTCATATCTCCAGATCGAGCCATCCAAATTGGCTGAAATTTGGACAGGGGATGGCTGACGAGGAGATCTGTCCATTGGTTCCACCAGATCAGGAATCGGCCTTGTAATGATAAAGATCCTGATTTTCCAACAGTAGCTGACGAAACAATGGAAGCAGACACTCTCCAAGACCCTGTCTCTCCTGAACCTTCCTTTACTGTGATAGTGGGAGAAGCACTCTACTCTCCCATGTCTGATGCAAAAGATATAATGGCCTCATCGGTAGAATTAAAGGAGATGCAGCACCACCAGCAGCAGTAGTTGTGCCAGCAGTACCACGCCAGCCGCCCGCTAACGCTCCAATACCAGGTCGCAGGTACCCTCTCAGGCTGCGCTTCAACCTTGGTGAGCGCGTCCATTTTTCGATACTACAGAAACCATAACAGATGAAATCGTAGTTGTAGTAAATTCAGCTGAGCCAACATCATACAAGGAGGCCATGGCTACACCAGATGCAGCAGATTGGGTACAAGTATTGCAACAAGAGGTACGGTTGTAGCTCAACAACGGCACGTGGGAGCTGACTCGGCGTCCACCTTGATGTAAGGTGATCAACTACAAGTGGGTGTTCAAGAAGAAACAGGGAGCAGATCGCAACCTGGAGAAGTACAAGGCGAGGTTGGTTGCCAAGGGCTACTCGCAATATGAGGGCATTGACTACACAAACCTCTTTCTCCCTAATGCAAAGTTTGCCTCTGTGCGCACGATCCTCTTGTATGCAGCAGCTGATGACTTTGAGGTTCACAACATGGACGTAAAGACAACATTCTTGAATGGTGACTTGGAGGAGGATGTCTACATGGAGCAGTCGAATGGATTCGTCATGGATGGCCAGGAGCACCTGGTTTGCAAGTTGCAGAAGTTGTTGTACGGCCTCAAGCAAGCGTCGTGTGCTTGGAACCAGAAGTTGGATGTGGCTTGTAATGCATGAGTTTTGAGCATGGCGAGTGTGACTATAGTGTCTATCGCTCGCAGCATGGGCATGAGATCTTCATGATCATTGTGTATGTGGATGACATGCTCCTCCTTTTCAGCAGCATGTCTGCACTGCAGGAGTTCAAGGAGGCCATGAAGGAGCGCTTCCAGATGTCTGATCTCAGGGAGGCATCATACTTCCTCGGCATCCAGATCACGCGGGACTGTAAATCACGCTCTCTCTCACTGCAGCAGAGTTGCTACATCAACAATGTCTTGCAGCGGTTTGGCATTGCAAAGGCCAAACCCACCGTTACGCTGTTGGAGACGCAACAGTACCTCGTGAGCTTTAGTAGAGAAGCAGATGCAGCTCAACGTTAGAAGTACCAGAGTACCGTCAGCAGTTTCATGTACCTGATGGTGACAACCAGGCCGGACCTTGCACAGGCTATAAGTGCTGTGGGCCAACACATGGCAAATCCCAAACCTGAGTATCAAAAGGCAATGAAGCGCATCTTCCACTACCTTGCAATAACCATTAACATCAGCATCGCCTACAATGGCAACAACAACAGCATGATCAGCTACACAAACGTAGATTGGGCTTCAAACCCTGAAGACAGCACGTCCATCTCCGGACATGTATTCCTCATGAATGGTGGGGCCATCATCTGGTGCAGCAAGCGGCAGGTGGTCATGGCAACCTCAAGTACGGAAGATGCGTACGTCTCTCTCTCCTTTGGAGTCAATGAAGGAGTTTGGCTTCAGCGTGTCATGGCAAAGATGAGTGGGAGTGTATCAGTTCCAGTTCACATGCACGTCGACAACCAAAACACAATCGCACTCGCCAAGAACCCTGAGGACCATGCTCACATCGACATTGCCTATCACTTCATCAAGAACTTAGTGGAAGATGGTGCTATCAAGCTGGAGTTCACTCTAACAAGCAAGCAGGTCCCTGATTTTTGCACCAAGCTAGTGACCCGTGAGAAGCAGTAGTTTTGTATAAAGGCATGTAGACCCAGCCCACTCTGACAGATGCAACGTGGGAGAATGTTGGACATAGGACAATCCCGCTCAGTTTCAGGTCCACAAGAGCTAGTTCCAAGAAACTACCAGATACCTGCTCTAATTGTCAATCTGACATCACCATTGAAACGATCAGGTGGCAATTTCTCTACGGTCCAAGTTTCAGGCCGAGCGAACAGTAGGATTGGGAGATATGAATTTCTTAAGTTTACCGGATCATGGATCGCCGATGTCTGGGAGACCATGGGTGACGCCTCCATGCCTTAGACTGAAAAAAGAAAAAGGCAAGAGGTCCAGGCTCTAGACCTGATCGGAAATATCTAAAAGGGTCCTTGGTCTAGGGATTGCATTGTCAGAGTGTTCTGACTAGGATAAAAGTACCTCTCCTTACTTTTTAGGTAAGGTGAGATCCTTGTGTGCTAGCAATGGACACGTGGCGATTCTCCATAGAATTGTAGGTTATGTGACCATTAGGAGTGAGCCATGAGAGCATTCTCTAGCTCTCTATGTTGTGTGTGACTGGTCAGCCTGATTGCTGGGCTGATTTCCTGCCTTGTGTGAGATTGTGGACTCTAGTGTGTGAGTCTTATTCTCCATGGCTAGGTGGTGTGGCTTGTGAAAGGGCTGACTTGCCCAAGCTCTAGCTCTATATGTACTCCATCATTTTGGGTGATTTCATAACTTTTCTTCAGCACAACTAATGCCCTTTCAGTCCCATATGCTCGCTGCTCCAAGGCTCCCTCTCTCCTCCAGTTCCAACAGGAATTGATGACTTCGTCATTGTCCTTTTTTATGGTAACCCTTGGCGGTTCGGAGTAGGTAGGTACTAAACATGGGTGTATAGACCAACAAAGATTGAGAATGACAGAGGGTATAGTAGTTGGAGCTTGAGCTGATACTGGTACTAGAGTTGTGTTTGCATGCTTTTAAGATATCACAGAAGAAAGGACTTTCTTCTGCTTTTTTGTGACATGATGAATATTTACTTTTCTTAAAGGCCCGGGTAATCGGGTCATTTAGATAGTATTCATGGTTTTGATGAAACTGGTTTTTATCAAAGATGGGCATTTTAGCACAAATCGGAGTCTAGATGGTTGGATCCTAGATGCCGTAGATGTCATAGTGATCATCATCTCCAAGAAGTGTACATGTTTTTTTACCTCAATTCCAGCTTGGAGCCTTATGGTCAGAATTTCCACATAAAAAGTACATATCCAAAGATATGCATATACTTTAGATACAGTTTGTCACATGTCTATGTTTCACATGGTATATATACATCTCTAGGAAGCCTGGTAGTGGACATCAAGTGTTGAGAAATGGGCCATCCAGCTCGGTTTCAGGTCCACTAGAGCAAGTTATAGATACCTATAATCATCGTCAACCCGATTTCTCCATTAAAAAACTGAGATGGGAAAACAACTACGATACACATTTTGAAGTAGATCTAACAGTCATATTCAGAGAGATATGAGCTTTTTGAATTTCTGGAAACATGGACTGTCGGTGTCTACGTGACCATGGACGACAGCTCTATGTGTTAGCCTTAGAAAATAAAAAAGCAAGAAGTCCAGGGTCAAGACGGGATGGGAGAAATATCCAAACTTGTCTTAGATTCTTGGATTCCCTCTTCAGAGAGTACTGTCTAGAAAAAAAGATACCTCTCCTTACGTTTTAGATGAGGTGACGTGTTTGTGAGCTATTCATTGACAGATGGCAAATTTTCATGCAATTGTTGGATTATGTGACCATTGGGAGTGAGCCAGCAGAGCACTGTCTAGCTCTCTAGGTCATGTTTGGTGGGCCAGCAAGATTACTAGGCTGATTTCCTCTCTTGCATAAGTTGATAGACTTTAGTATACAAGCAATAGCCTCCATGGCTAAGTTGTACATCTTTAGAAAGGATTGACTCGTTCAAGCTCTAGTTCTATGCATACTCCATTACTTGTAGTTATTCAATAACCATTTCTTATTATAAGTGGTACCTTTTGAATTCTTTATACGGCTACTCCAAGGATACATATCTCCTCTGTATCTAACACTTACTATGAAAGGTACATTCTGCCGATTCCAGCTAGCATAGGCCGTCATTTTGAGAGTGATGGATTAGGGTCCAAACTTGATCAAATATGACAAACCAATGGATCTTAACTTTCAAAGACAAGCTCTTCAATACGCCTAAAATTGATCCAACAGTCGGAAACAAGGTTATGTTCAAAACAAGGTAGCTCCGGACGACCATTTTCTCTCAACGACAATTACCTTGTAATAATCATTATTATGTTATTTCTTTATCAAATTGAAAAAGTAATAGATGAAAATTTATGTATTTTTCTTCAGCTCTTCATTAGAGGAAAAATATTTGTATTCCATCCGTTTGTTTGAGAGAAATGTCATTTTGAAGTTGGCAGGTTTGAGCTTGAGTACGAGCACTAGCATATCCTATTTTAAAAAGGGGATATCTTTTAAAATTTCACATGGGTCCATCTAAAAGATTATGAGCTGAAGTTTCTAGTGGTGGACTCAGGTTTTTCAAATTGCCAGTCTGCTTACCTCTATTCTAGATGTTCTATTAGATAGGTTTCTAGCAAAATTAGTAGCAAAAGGAGGGATAGCGTCACCATTCAAGGGAAGCATTGAACATCACCAAGGCTCAAAATGGTAGCAACAGGCATCCCTTCCAAAGCCTTGTCCTTAGAGAGGCTGGAGGGAAATGCCAATCTTGTCTTGTAGAATATCAATACTTGTCGTTTTTGGAGAAGAGTGAAGAGCCAGCTCCAAATCCACAAGTAGAAGCCATCACCAGAGTAGAGGTGGTGGTGAGGAAGACGCAAAATAAATGTATAATAGATTCAAGTTTGTCCACAATTACAACAGCGGTGTATAAGGAGTGGAAGAAAAAGCACAAGCAGGATTATACACTTCTTACCAATATTATCTCCAACACACATCTACTATATGTGAGTAACAAGGCTACTTTAAGAAAAGGTGGGATACATTGTAAAACAAGTACAAGAGTAAGCATCCTACAGTTCTAATTTTTTTTAGAAGAGAAGATGATAGCCTTGAAATGCAGGGTGGTCTACAGATGGAGGCATACTTGGACATGACAAGGGATTTCACAAAACAAGTGAAAGCGGCTGGAAATCTTGTGGAGGAGATGTACTTTATCCTCCTTTTGCTGAGGAGATTCATGACGTACGATATAGTACGACATGCAGAGTGTCATCTGACTCTCAATCTTGACCTTAATAACACGTACCTAGCAAAGATAGAACTGTGTTACAATACAAGAAAGTATAATGGCAGTAGTAGTAGTAGAGGTTGAGAACTTCAAAATATTGGACATAGGGTCCTCCGGCTCAGTTTTAGGTCCATACATGCAAGTTCAATGATACTACCAAAAACATGCACCCATTGTTAATCAGACTTTATTCTTTGAAATATCAGGTGGAATATTGTCTTCGGTTCAAGTTTTAGGTTGATCAAATAGGCGGATTCATAGGTGAATTTTCAAAGTTCCTCGGGTCATGGATTGTAGGTGTCGAGTGACCATGGATGACGGCTCCATACCTTAGCTTGAGAAAATGAAAAGGCAAGAGGTCCAGGATCAAGACCCAATGGGATAAATGTTTAAAGAGGTCCTTGATATTAGGATTGCCTTGTTAGAGTCTTCTGACTATAATGAAGGTAATTTTCCTTATGTTTTAGCATTCCACTCATCTCTGTCATGAGACGTTGAAGTACAACTGCTTCCTTGACTCCAAAGCTGAGAGAGACGTACTCAACTTCCGTGCTTGAGGTGGCCACGACCACCTGCCGCTTGCTGCACCAGCTAATGGCCCCACCATTTGTGAGAAACACATGTCCAGAGATGGACTAGCGGTCCTCAGGGTTTGACTCCCAATCTGCGCCAGTGTAGCCGATGATGCTTTTGTTGTTGTCGTTGTAGGTGATGCCAATGTTGATGGTTCCGGCAAGGTAGTCAAAGATCCGCTTCATAGTGCTCATAACCTATACAAGGTCCGGCATGTTTGCCACCATCAGGTACTTGAGACTGCCAATGGCACTTTGGTACTTTTGCTATTCTGCTGCATCTGCTTCTCCACTGAAGCTAATTAGATAATGTCAAGTCTCCAACGGCATGTAGATGGGTTTGCCCTCCGCCATGCCGAACCGCTGCAAAACATCCTTGATATAGCGACTCTGCTATAGGGAGAGAGAGAGCGTGATTTGCGGCATCTAAATCTACAAAGTTTGTCTATTCTACTTCTTGTAGCATCCCGAAATGGCCACACTCATCAGGCTTGTAGCATAACCTGAGAGGGTACCCGTGTCCTGGCGCTCGAGCTTTAGCGAGCGGCTGGCGTGGTGCTGCTGACACAACTGTTGCTGCTGGTAGTGCATTTCTTTCCTCTGCTTCTGTTGATGAGGCCATTGTATCTACTACATCAGACATGGGGGAGTAGAGTAGCTCTTCCACTATCATAGTAGAGGAAGGATCAGGATGAAACAGAGTCAGGAAGAGACTCTTGGAAGTCCTTGCTCAGGTATTCTCCACCATGGTCGTTGTGTAGTGCCTTGATCTTCTTGCCAGTCTGCTTCTCCACCATTGCCTTGAACTCCTTGAACCTGTCAAAGCACTGGTCCTTGGAAGCAAGGAAGTACACAACAGTGTAACGGCTGAAATCATCAATAAACGTTAGGACTTACCTAGAGCCTCCGAAGTTCTTGGTCTGCATCGTGCCACACAAGTCTGTGTGGACCAGCTCCAGCACCTTCTTCGCAGGCTCCCCTGCTCTAGAGAACGCCTCGCGATGTTTCTTACCCTCCAAACAGACGATGGACAATTGCTGCTCAAAGTTGGAGATACTGGGCAAGTCACGCACGATTTGCTTTGTTTGAAGCTGCTGTAAAGCGCGCATGCCGATGTGGCCATAGCGCGCATGCCAGATGTTACCATCTCTTGCCTGCACCACTGCTACAAGACTGTGCTCACGCATGATCTTGGTTGCCCCCAACAGGCGGTACATGTCGCCTTCCTTCAGCGACCTGGTCAGCTTCTCTCCTATTTCCTTGTCAAGGATGTAGCCATAGTCATCGTCAAAGACGACTCGTAGTCCTGTGTTGGTGTGAGTGGACACTGAGAGAAGGTTGAATGCAGCATCAGGTACATATAGCACGCCATGGAACACTCCCACTTCAATGCCACGTGGGGTCTCCAAACACATATCCACAATCACAATCCCCTCAACATACACCACCCAATCATCATCCAAAGAAATCGGTTGGGGATGAATGGAGAGGAGGTCCGTAAACCACTCCTTGTGGTACGTCAGGCTCTTGGTACAACCTCAGTCCTTGTTCCATACAAGATCCACCTTCTCCACCTACGACATATCAGACTTTGCCATAAAGAAGAGGTCACGCACCTCCTCTACCACGTTCATGTTACCAACATGGCATATTCCAGCATAGCTCTGTTCTTGCTATTGTTGTTGCTGCTGACACTGTTGTGACTGCTGCTAGTATTGTGGAAACTGTTGTTTTTAGTGCTGGTGCTGTTCCTTCTGGTCCCTCTTGAGCTTCAAACACTCTTCTTATAGTGTCTCTCCTTCTGGTAGTAGTGGCATTTGCCTTTCTTCTTGCCTCCCTGCTGCCTAGAGTACTGCTACTACTGCTAGTTGCGCGAGCTCCTGGCCACAACAGCTACTTCACTACTGCCACCACCATTGCGCTTTACTGCATTGCAACGCAATTCCACCTGCACCAGCTGTGTACAACTGAAGTTGAGGTCAAGAGTTGGGTGGTACTCCAACGTCTCTCGCACCATGTTGTAGCTGGTTAGCAGTCCCCTCGACAAAAGGAGGATGAAGCGCATCTCTTCCAAAGGGTTGCCGATCGCTCTCAACTACTTCGCCAGCTCCTATGCCCTGTCCATGTACGCCTCCATCCCTTCACCACCCTACATTTTCAGTGCCATAATATTCTCCTACAAAAACATGAGGAATGCAGGATCCTTGCTCTCATAATTCTTGCATAATGTATCCCATCCCTCCTTTACAGTAGCCTAGTCACTCACGTACTGAAGATGCGAGTTGGAGATGGTGTTGACAAGCAACCTGTAGGCCTCCCTGTCCTTCTTCCACTCCTCATACATCACTGGTGTAACTGCAGATGACCCTACACCGGCTGCAATCCTCTGGGGCGTCGTCCCTGCCACCACCTGTGCTACAGTGATGCCTGTTGCCTACGGATTTCGAGCTGACCCGTCGCCGCTCACCACCTCCCACAAGCCCCTCTCCTCCAACAGGAGGAGGGTACGGGTCTTCCAAAACGTGAAGTTGGCACGTCCCTCCAGCCTCTCCAAAGGCTGGACTGCTGTCAAAATGGCTTCTACTACCATTTTGAGAATTGGTGATGCTCAGCGCTGCCCTTGGGTGGCGGCACTATCCCTACTTCTGCTGCTGCTTCTACCAGAATCTGTCTAGCAGAAAATGGACTGTAGGGGCCATCAGGCTGGGAACTTGGAAAATCTAAGTCCACCATTGGAGCATTCAGCTGAAGACATTTCAGATCAACCCATAAAACAGGGTTATCAACAGGGGATTGTGAAAGATATGCCCTCTTGAAAACAGGGTACGCTTCTGCTGCTACTCCAACTCTGATCTGCCAGCTTGTGAACGGTCTTTCTCCGAAATGAATCCATAGAATGTAAATATTTGTGCATCGATGGAAAGCTCAGGAAAAATACTACAATTGGCATGTGCCGCTTTTTACATTTGACAAAGAAACAAGAGAGTTATGGTCATTACAAGGTGACCGTCTTACTCATACAGAGGAGTGTAGGCCTGCTTGACCTTGTTTTGAGTATAACTCTCAATCCGACTGTTGGATCGTCGGAATCTTGGGCTCGTTGGAAAGCTTGTCTTACGAACCTCACGATCCAGTGGTCTATTTTCCTATTTGGTCAAGCCTTGACCCTAACCCATCACTCTGACAGTGACGGCCAGTACTAGCTGAAACTGGCAGATCTTGGGTCTGATACCAAATGTTGGAGTTGGAGGAGAGTTGGAGCCTTGGAGTAGCGAGCATATCAGAATGGAAGGGCATCCATTTTGCTCAAGAATGGTTGTTGAATCACTCAAAATGATGGAGTACATATAGAGCTAGAGCTTGGGCAAGTCAGCCCTCTCACAAGCTACACCACTTAGCCATGGAGGCTAAGGCTCACACACTAGAGTCGACTATCTCACACAAGCGAGAAAAATAGACTAGCAATCAGGTTGACCAGTCACACACAACCTAGAGAGCTAGAGAATGCTCTCATGTTTCACTCCTAGTGGTCATATAATCCACAATTCCATGGAGAATTGCCATGTGTCTACGGTAGGCACACAAGGATCTCACCTCTCCGAAAAAGGAAGGATAGGTACATTTATCCTAGTCAGCACACTCTGACAAGGCAATCCTAGGACCAAGGACCTTTTTGGATATTTATCTCATCAGGTCTTGACCCTGGACCTCTTGCCTTTTTCTTTTCTCACGTTAAGGCATGGAGCCATCACCCATGGTCACTCAGACATCTGCGATCCATGCTCTCAGAAACTTAAAATTTTCATATCTCCCAATCCAACTGTTGGATCGGCCTGAAACTTGGACCGTAGACAAATTGCCACCTGATCTTTTCAATGAAAATTCGGATTGACGATCGGAGTAGGCATCTGGTAGTTTATTGGAACTTGCTTGTGTGGACCTGAAACTGACCCGGATGGCCCTATGTCCAATAGAAAACTATTGCCTTCTCATGACCATAACTCTCTTGTTTCTTTGTCAAGAAGAAGCAGTAGGAAAGGGACGCAAAGAGTACACAAATGCTGATGATCGAGTATGAAGTGGCCGGCAAGGCGTATCGCCTGTATGACATGGATATTGGCCATGTCATGGATATTGGCCATTTCAATGTATGTTGTCTTCAACTAAGGAAACGTTATCGGCATTAAAATCATTTGTGAAGAGATAGCAGCTTCAACAACTGATGAGGAAGTGGAAGCTTAAATCCTTCTTGATCGAGTCTCTCCTGATCCTTCCTGTTTTGTGATTATGACAGAACCATTATACTATTCCATGTGTGATATAGCAGATACAGCGGCGTCATGAGCAGGAGCACAGGAAGGAGATGCAACATCACAAGTAGTAGCAATTGTGCTACCAGTAGCGTGCCATTTTTAGGTGAAGTGAGATCCTTGTGTGCTAGCCATGGAAATACGACAATCCTCCATGGGATTGTGGGTCATATGACCACTAAGAGTGAGTCATGAGAGCATTCTCTAGCGCTCTATGTTGTGTGTGTCTGGTCGGCGTGTTTGCTAGGCTGATTTCATCTCTTGTATGAGATTGTTGATTGTAGTGTGTGAGCCTTAGCATCTATGGCTAAGTGGTCTGGCTTGTCAGAGGACTGACTTATCCAAGCTCTAGCTCTATATGTACTCCATCATTTTGAGTGATGTAATAACCATTCTTTAGTACAAATGATTCTCTTTCAGTCATACATGCTTTTTGCTCCAAGTCTCCCTCTCTCCTGCGGATCCAACAATAAGTTGTACAGAAAGAGATACAATCGCAGCTCGACAATGATACATGGGAGGTGATAGAGCGTCTACCTGGATACAAGTTGATCAAGTGTATGTGGGTATTAAAAAAGAAGTACGGAGAAGATGATCACCTCAAAACGTACAAGGAAAGGTTGGTTGCCAAGGGCTAATTGCAGCAAGAGAACATTGCCTATATTAAAACCTATACTCGTGTTGCACAGGTTGCCTCTGTATGTACTCAACTCTCTTATGCAGCAGCTGAGGACTTTGAGATCCATCACATGAAAAGATGGCATTCCTAAACAGTGACTCTCAGGAGGAGATATATATGGAGTAGCCCTCTCGCTAATCCATCTAGCTCCATGAGGTATTCATTGTGGATGGCCAAGAACACCTAGTTTGTGCGTAGTAGAAGTCATTATACGGCGTCAAGCAAGCATCGTATATTTAGAACCAGCAGTTGGATATAGCACTGTAGTACATTGGATTTGAGAGCAAGGAGTGTGACTAAAGTGTCTTGTACTGGCAGCATGAGCATGAGGTCGTCATCATCATTGTATATGTAGATGACATGCTCCTCCTTTCCAATAACGTGGTAGCACTACACGAGTTCATGGAGGTGATGTGGGATCATTTCCAGATGTCTGATCTCGGGGAGGTAGCAAACTTCCTCGGTATCTTGATCAAGCATGACCATAGATTATGCTCTATCTCATTATAACAGAGTCACGACATCAATGATGCGGTTTGGCATGGAAGAAGTAAAATCCATTGGTACGTCACTTGAGACGCGCCAGTACCTTGTGAGCTTTGGTGGAAAACCAGATGCAGCTGAGTAGCACAAGTACCAAAGTACCATCGGCAGTCTCATAAACCCGATGGTGGCAACCAGGTCGGATATCAAATAGGCTATAAGTGTTATGAGTATTAGTACATGGAGAATCTCAAACCTGAGTAAGAGAAGGCAGTGAAGCAATTCTTCCACTTCCTTGTTGGGAACCATAAACATTGGGATCACGTACAATGACACCAACAACAACATAATTGACTACATAAATACAGATTGGGCTTCAAATCTTGAGGACAACAAGTCCATCTTTGGACAAATATTCCTCGTGGATGGACATGCTATAAGCTAGTAGAACAAGCGGCAGCTGATTGTGGCCACCTAAAGTACGAGGCTGAGTACGTGTCTTTTAGCTTTGGAGCCAGGGTAGCACTTTGGCTCCAACACCGTATGGTGTAGGTGACTGGAAGTACAGCTCTTCTTGTTCTTGTACGCGGTGACAACGGGAGGACAATTGCACTCACCAAGAATCCAAACTACCATGCGCAGACCGAGTGCATTGACATTACCCATGACTTCATTAGGCACATGGTAAACGAGGGTAGTATGAAGCAGGAGTTTTCTCCAACTAGCATGTTGGTTGTTGATTTTTGTACTAAGCTAATAACTCATGAGAAGTAGGGAATATGCATGAAGGCGTGTGGACTCCGACCACTTTGACTACAAGAAAGTGGTAGATTATTAGGAAATGGATCATTTGACTAAGGTTTAGGTCTAGAAGAGAAAATTCCAAGAAACTACTAGATGCATGCTCCGATTGACAATCCATTCTCATTATTGGAAATATCAGCTAGAAAAATATGTACTATCCAAGTTTTAGGCCAATCCAACGGTTGGATTAGGAGATATGAACTTTTGGAATTTCAAAGATAATTCACCGCCGATGTCTGCGTAACCTTGAGCAATAACTCCAAGCATTATGGGACAAATATCCAAAAAATTCCTGCAGCGCTCCTGCATGGCCTCCTTGAACTCCTGCAGTGCAGACATGCTCTTTGAAAGGAGGAGCATGTCATCCACATAGACAATGATGATGAGGATCTCATGCTTATGCTGCCAGCGATAGACGCTGTACACAGATTCGCTGCGCTCAAACCCCATGCACTTCAACGCCGTATCCAACTTCTGGTTCCAAGCACGCGACGCTTGCTTGAGGCCGTACAGCGACTTCTGCAGCTTGCAAACCAGGTGCTCCTGGCCATCCATGACGAACCCCTCCGGCTACTCCATGTAGATCTCCTCCTCCAAGTCACCATTCAAGAATGCCGTCTTGACATCCATGTGGTGAACCTCGAAGTCCTCAGCTGCTGCATAAGAGAGGAGCGTGCGCACAGAGGCAAACTTTGCAACATGGGCAAAAGTTTATGTGTAGTCGATGCCCTCCTGCTGCGAGTAGCCCCTGGCGACCAGCCTCGCCTTGTACTTTTCCAGGTTACCATCTGCTCCCGCTTCTTCTTGAACACCCACTTGCACTTGATCACCTTACGTCCAGGTGGATGCTCAGTCAGCTCCCATGTGCTGTTGTCCAGCTGCGACTGTATCTCTTGCTGCACGGCTTGCGCCCAATCTGCTGCATCCGGTGCAGCCATGGCCTCCTTGTATGACGTTGGCTCATCTGAATCTGCTGCAACTGCGACATTCATCTGTTCTGGTTTCTGCAGCATCCAGAAATGGCCGCGCTCACCAGGCTTGTAACGCACCCTAAAAGGGTACCTGCGACCTGGTACTGGAGGGTTAGCGGGCGGCTGGCGCGGTGCAGCTGGCACAACTGCTGCTGCTGGTTGTGCTACATCTCCCTCCTTTGCTTCTGCCGGTGAGGCTGATGTATCTGCTGCATCAGACTTGGGAGAGTAGAGTGATTCTCCCACTGTATAGTAGAGGAAGGATCGGGATAGAGTGGGTCAGGAAGGATTTTGGCTCCCACTGTCTCGTCAGCTACTGGTTCTGCTGCCTCTTCACAGACAATGTTGGTGCCGATGACGTTGCTCTCGTTGAAAACGACATCCCTGGAGATGATGACATGGCCTGTATCCCTCTTGTAGAGGCGATAGGCCTTGCTTGCCACATCATAGCCAATCATCAGCATCTGCGCACACTTTGCATCCCATTTCTGCCGCTTCTCCTTGGGCACGTGCATGTGCACCAGGCTGCCAAATGCTCGGAGATGATCCACGCTCGGTTTCTTGCCGAACCATGCCTCGTACGGCGTCATCTGCTCCAGCGCCTTAGTTGGACTGCGGTTCTTGATGTAGACCGCAGTGCTCACTGCTTCAGCCCAGAAGTCGTAGGTCAGCCGAGCCGCGTGCAGCATAGAGCGCGCCGACTCCACAATGGTACGGTTGGCGCGTTCTGCTACACCGTTCTGCTGCGGCGAGTACGGCGCGGTACGCTGCGCCTTTATGCCAGCTGCTGCGAGGTAGTCCTGGAACTCCTTGCTCAGGTACTCTCCACCGCGATCGCTGCGTAGCGCCTTGATCTTCTTGCCAGTCTGGTTCTCCACCATGGCCTTGAACTCCTTGAATCTCTCAAAGCATTGGTCCTTGGAAGGAAGGAAATACACAGCAGTGTAACGACTGAAATCATCAATGAAGGTCAGGAAATACCTAGAGCTTCCAAAGCTCTGGGTCTGCATCAGCCCGCACAAGTCGGTGTGGACCAGCTCCAACACCTCCTTCGCACGCTCCCCTACTCCAGAGAACGCCTCAAGGTGCTACTTCCCCTCAAAACAGCCGATGCACAACTGCTGCTCAAAGTTAGAGATGGTAGGCAGGTCACGCACCATCTGCTTTCCTTCAAGCTGCTGCAAGGCGTGCATGCCGATGTTGCTGTAGCGCACATGCCAGATCTCGCCATCTGTTGCTTGCACCACTGCTGCAAGACTCTGCCCACGCAGGATCTTGGTTGCCCCCAGCAGGCGGTACATGTCGCCTTCCTTCACAGACCTGGCCAACTCCTCTCCTGTTTCCTTGTCAAGGATGTAGCCATGGTCGTCGTCAAAGACGACTCGCAGGCCTGTGTTGGTGAGAGAGGACACTGAGAGAAGATTGAACGCAGCATTAGGTACGTACAGCACGCCATGGAACACTCCCACTTCAATGCGACGCGGGTTCTCTAACCACATCTCCACAATCCCAATCCCTTCAACATACACCACCCGATCATCACCCAAATGGATAGGACGGGGAGGGATGGACAGCAACTGCGTAAACCACTCCTTGTGGTGCGTCAGACTCTTGGTACACCCAGAGTCTTTGTACCACGCCAGATCCGCCTTCTCCTTCTGCGACATGTCAGACTTCGCCATGAAGAGGCGGTCGTGCACCTCCTTGGCCACGTTCATGTTGCCAAAATGGCGCACGCCGGTCTTGTTCTGCTGCTGCTGCTGCTGGTGCTCCTGACGTTGCTGTGACTCCTGCTGCTGTTGCTGTGGAGATTGCTGCTTTTGCTGCTGCTGCTGCTGCTTCTAGTCCCTCTTGAACTTGAAGCACTCTCTCTGGTACTGCCCCTCTTTCTGGCAATAATGGCACTTGCCCTTCTTCTTGCCTCTCTGCTGCCCGGACTGCTGCTACTGCTGGTTGCGTGAGCCCATCGCCATGAAATTTGCTTCACTTATGTTATTGCCGCCATTTCGTTTTACGGCATTGTGACGCAGTTCCACCTGCACTAGGTGTGTACAGATGAAGTCGAGGTCGAGAGTTGGCTGGCACTCCAGCATCTCTTACACCGTGTCGTAGCTGGTTGGGAGTCCCCTCAGCAAGAGGAGGATGAAGCGTGTCTCTTCCACAGGGTTGCCGGCCGCTCTCAGCTGCTTCGCCAGCTCCTTTGCCCTGTCCAAGTACGCCTCCATCCCTTCACCACCGTGCATTTTCAGCGCCATCATCTTTTCCTCCAAAAGCATGAGGAATGTAGGATCCTTGCTCTCATACTTCTTGCACAACGTGTCCTACCCCTCCTTTGCAGTAGCCTTATCACTCACGTACTGAAGATGCGGGTTGGAGATAGTGTTGACAAGCAACCTGTAGGCCTGCCTGTCCTTCTTCTTCCACTCCTCATACGCCGCCGCTGCAGTTGTAGATGAACTTGCATCTGCAGCACCTTTTGTGCGGCGTCTTCCCCGCCACCACCTCAGCTGCGGTGAAGCCTTTTGCCTGTGGAGGCCGAGCGCGCTCGTCGCCGCTCACCACCTCCCACAAGCCCCTCTCCTCCAAAAGGAGGCGGGTACAGGTCTTCCAAAACGTGAAGTTGGCGTGTCCTGCCAGCCTCTCAAAGGGTTGGGCTGCTGTTACCACGCCTGCTGCTGCCATTTTGAGCTTTGGTCATGCTCAACGCTGCCCTTGGGTGGCGGCGCTACCCCTGCTTCTGCTGCTGCTTTTGCCAGAAATCTGTCTGACAGAAAATGGACTGTAGATGCTAGCAGAATGGGAATTTGGAAAAAATGAGCCCACCACTGGAAAATTCAGCTCAAAACCTCTCAGATCGACTCATAAAGCAGGGTCATCAACAGGGGATTTTGAAAGATATGCCCTCTGGAAAACAGGGTGTGCTTCTGCTCCTACTCCAACTCAGACCAGCCAGCTTGTAAACAGCGTTTCTCCGAAACGAATCCATGGAATGCAAATATTTTGGCACCAATGGAAGGCTTGGGAAAAATACTACAATTCGAATTTGCCACTTTTTAAATTTGACAAAGAAACAAGAGAGTTATGGTCATCACAAGGTGACAGTCTTACTCATAGAGAAGAGTGTAGCCCTGGCCGACCTTGTTTTGAGCATACTTCTCAATCCAACCGTTGGATCTCTGCGATCTTGGGCTCAATGGAAAGCTTGTCTTGCGAACCTGAAGATCCAGTGGTCGATCGTCAAATTTGGTCAAGGTTTGACCCTAACCCGTCACTCTCAAAGTGACGGCCTGTGCTGGTTGAATATGGCAGAATCTGGCTCTAATACCAACTGTTGGATCTGGAGGAGACAAGGAACCTTGGAGCAGCGAGCATGTGGGACTGAAAGGGCATCACTTGTGCTGAAGAATGGTTATTGAATCACTCAAAATGATAGAGTACATATAGAGCTGAGGCTTGGGCAAGTCAGCCCTCTCACAAGCCACACCACTTAGCCATGGAGGCTAAGGCTCACACACTAGAGTCCACAATCTCACACAAGGGAGGAAATTAGCCTAACAATCAGGCTGACCAGTCACATACGACCTAGAGAGCTAGATAATGCTCTCATGGCACACTCCTAGTGGTCACATCACCCACAAACCCATGGAGAATCGCCATGTGTCCATGGCTAGCACACAAGGATCTCACCTCACCTAAAAAGCAAGGAGAGGTACCTTTATCCTAGTCAGCACACTCTGACAAGGCAATCCTAAGACCAAGGACCTTTTTGGATATTTCTCCCATCAGGTCTTGACCCTGGGCCTCTTGCCTTTTTCTTTTCTCAGGCTAAGGCATGGAGCCATCACCCATGGCCACCCAGACATCGGCGGTCCATGACCCCAAAAACTTCGAAAATTCATATCTCCCAATCCGACCGTTGGATCGCCCTGATACTTAGACTATAGATAATTTGCCACTTGATCTTTCCAATGGTGAAGACGGATTGACGATCGGAGCAGGCATCTGGAATTTTCCTGGAACTTGTTCCTGTGGACCTGAAATTGAGCCGGATGGCTCCTTTCCCAACAACAAGGCATACACATTGTGGGACCAAGTACTTAGAGCCAAGACATTGTGTTTGATGAAAGAACACTCGGCAAGGGAGAGCTGCTCAATCGTGTCCATGTTTTGAAATTATGGAAGTGGATTGTGTTGCTCAAATCATGTGATGAAACACCCGAGAACTGTTAAAAGGTACTTGTGAAGGAGGTTGATACTCTAAGAGGAAGAGTGGCTACATAAGTTGATAGAACAATAGATTTTGACAATGAGTCTCAGTTGGCCGAGGCTTTGAGTTCAACTGCGGCTCAAATGGCCTAAGGAAATGGACAATAAAACAAGGCCGACATAATGGTACTCGTCGTCTGCTTCTAGTATTTCAGTTAATAGGAGATATCACCCTTAGAATTCTGATTCTACAGTGAGCAATTTGTAATAATCACTTCCTTGAATTGTGTCCTTAGTACCTGGTTACTTCTACACAAGGAGCTAACTCCCAAGGCGTAGACCAATCAATGTTCTTTCCTACCTACATTTGGTGCACAACTATGTGAGGAGTCTTAAAGCTAAGAACTGCAATCAACCATAGGCAACTAATAAGTACATATCGTCTTGGAACCAACCTCTAGCCTAGGAGTACAATGGCTCCTTGGATGAGCCACATAAGGAGTAATCTGGATTGCATTATCCCTCCTATCTACATGGCATTCTCCGTGACCGTCAAATGGTGCTAGCCACTAGGAAAGAAAATCAGTCATTCAGAATCTTCCTGTCTCCCTTTTGGTCACAAAAAATGCGACACTAGGATTTAACCAAGTGACCTCTCACTCTAGAGAGCAAAATGGAATATCTAAGCCACAAGGAGTTATCCTAGGTAGTATTTGCTGGCTACACTATCTATTTTAGACCAAGAGGACTTGCTCCAAAGGAGAAGTGCGTTCCTTGTCTATCTATACCAGACATGGGAGACTTACTCCAAAGGGAAAGTGCATGCCTAGTCTATTGTGTGCCTGTCCAAATCTCAGGTATACACAAAGAGCATATCAGATCAACAAACTCTCCTTGAAACCTCTGTCCATTTATCGTAATAAACCTTCCATTTCCAGCTGTCTTGGCCTTATTCTTTGTCAGCTGCATTGACCATACCGATCCCTCGCGTATTTGCATAATGTAATTTGCTATGAAGTGCCTCAGTCATGCAATCTGCACGAATCGTATTTATCTCTATGTATTCCATGTCCACAATCTCCTTTGCGACCAGATTACTTGAGTAATGGTACTGGACATTGATGTACTTAGTTCACCAGCAGATGACGTCCTCTTGTGCCATTTTCATGGCACTCTTCTTATAGATTTGGACCACCAGTATTTTTGTTTGTGGCACTTTCATCTCAGCAAGCAAGTTGCATAGCCGCTATGTTTCCTTGCATACATCTCACAGAGTCATGTACTCTGCTTCCGCGTTAGAGAACGAGACACAATTATGCTTTCTGCTTGGTCAACAGACTACACTACCATTCAAGAGGCACAAAAAGTCCAAGATATTCTTTTCATCATTGGATCTTCTTCTCTAAGTACGTTGATATAGTATACGAGACTCATCGGATCAGATCCTTATTGGTCTCTAAACTGGAGTTTCATGTGTGGTGTCTTTTGTAGATTGCGTATGATGCGCTTTACTACTTGCCATTTCTATGACCTTTGATTGGCCATAAACCTGCTAACCAGTCCCATAGCATAGCAAAAGTCAAAGCATGTTCCTACCATGGCATACATGAGATTCCCACCAGCACACTGGTAGGAAATATTCTCCATCTCACATTGTTTTGCTTCCGTATGGGGAATCATAGAAGAGGAAAACTTGATGTCCATTGTCATGGGTGTAATGGTGGGCTTCCACTCGGTCACGATGTAGCACTTGAGGATCTGCATGATTCACTTGGTCTGGTTTAGTTCGATGATGCCTGCTGCACGGTTGCGGTGGATGGCTATCCTAAGGTAGAAGTCCAGAGGACCCATGTCCTTCATCTTGAACCTGCTACTAAGATCTGACTTAAGCCTTTTTAACAGCTCAACTGGCGATGAGCAGATGATCAGGTCATCCACATACAGTACAACGAGCATCAAGCTTTGCTCATCCTCCTACTTATATATACTAGGATTATTCTGGTAGTGTGTGAAGGTGAACCCAGCCATGAGGTCGTCCACCTCGTATTACATCCTGGGAATCTATTTCAGCCCATGGAGAGCTTTTACTCCCTCAAGTACTTCCATCAATACCTCTTTGTCAAGCTTCTTGTAGAGGAGAACTGTCTTGGCATCAATCAAGTAGACCTGCAGATCTTTTGTAGAAGTGATGTCCTACATGGATCTAATAGAAGCAAAGGCAATGACATGCACAAAGGTCTCCTTGTACTCTGAATGTATAGACTAGAAAATTCCCTTTGGCACAACTCATGTTTTGTACTTGTCAATAGTACTATCCTACTTGAACTTCTTCCGGATAGCCAAATTTGAACCCACCATGTGGAAATTTTGGAGACTGTCCACCATAATCCATGATCTAATTTCTTCAATAGATGGGATTTTGTTGTCTACTACGTTCTTCCACTTGTCCGCATCTGGCATGTCCATTGCCTCCACTATGGTCACAGGCTCTTCTTGAGCCAGACAAGGCACGTTGAGTTTGGTCCATTTGGCACTTTTAGTATCAAACTTAGGCAGAGATTTCTTCTAGCATATGCTAGAAGAAACACTGAACTGTGGCTGGTGGTGCTTCAAGGCTTATCTACTTTTGTTTCTCTTCTTTGGATAATACTTGTAATACCAATGATCTGTTGGAGAAAGAGCCACCGGCCTTAGAGTTGGGATCAATGGCCTTAAACAACGTAAAGTTATTATCAAAGACCATCACTATATCTACTTGTACAGCCACTCCTCCTTTTACACCGTTATCCTACCTCACTGGTATCATCTGCCGGTTTTCAAGTACTTGATCACCTTATTTGAGCAACACAACACTCTCTTGATTTGGAAGCATGAGCAAGATTTAAGAACTCTCCCTTACTGAGCATCCTCTTTGCAAACTCGACATCTCAACTCCTTATGAGCTTTCAGTTGCTTGATCCTAAAATCTATTTGTCTTGAATATAGTATCATAGCCGATAACTATACGCTTGCATGTGTATCTAGCTTTCCACTTCCTTCTCCTACTTGGATCTTTGTCCATGCAATACAACCAAAGACTCTCAAGTATATGGCATCTAGATTATTCCCTGGCCAAGCCTCCTATGGCATCTTTAGCTACTTTTCTTGCTGCTTCATGTTACTTCTTCCAAGTATGGCTCGTAGAGGAAGATTCACAAGGTACAAAGTAGTTGTTATAGCTTCAGCCTAGAATCAAAGTGGAAACTTGGTGTCTAAGAGTATACTTTGTGTCATGTCGCAGATAGTCTGGTTCATTTTCTTGGCAAGGCCATTCCTATGGGAGGGATAAGGCATGAGGAGCTATTAGTTGATGCCCTGTTGATTCAACTAGCCATTACACGCCTCACACTCACCACCATTGTCCGTGAGTAGCACCTTGATCTCCTTGCTCGTCTGTCACTCTAACATAGTGGCAAAGTCTTGTAAATTCTCCTTGATCCCTCCTTTTGCCTTGAGGAAGTAGATCTGCATCTTGTAATTGCGGTCATTGGTGAAGGTTAGGAAATGTTTGCTGCCACCGTTTGAGAAGTACGGAGTAGTCCACGCACATCAGAGCAAATTAGGTACAATATTGCTGCCACACATTGTCCATTACGCTCCAAAGGCCTTCTCTTTGCCTTGCTATAGAGGTATGGCTCACACAGCTTATTCACTCTCTCATCTTGAGCCTTCCATCCCTCTATCCCATGAACCACTTTGTGCTGCTGCATAGCTTGTAGCTTATTGTTAGCCACATGGCCAAAGCGCTTGTGTGTGAACTCAACATTTGTGTCTTCTATGGAGTTGGTCGTTATAATAACCGCCTGTGGTGCAGTATCAAGCTTTGGAGACTTGGACTCTTCAACTACTATATATCCCTCGTTTGTACTCTCTAGGAACTTGGTCTGTAGCATGTAGAGTCCATCAGCTCTTGGAACCTATGCAACAAAACTTTCCTTGGCATAGGAGACCTTGATGTCCTTGTTCTTTACAATCATGATCTCCTCCTCTGTGAAAACGACTGTCGTGTTATGGTCCATGATTTTGGACACCAACAACAGGTATTCTGCAGAAGACGGTATGTAGACAATGTTCTCTAGCTTCAAGTGTTTCTTAGGATTGTTCAAGTTGATGCTGATCAACTTGTCTTCCTCATCTTGTACACAGACAAGGTTTCCATTGGCATACTTGAAGTGACGTTCGGTATCCCATCTAACTATGGACATATCCTTGTTCCTTGAAGAGTGGTAGTTTGTGGCAGAGTGGAGCCTGTAGGCTCCATGCTTGTGTAATGTTGCTCCCTTCATTCTGTGCATGCTCAGTCATCATATTTGTCAACTCCTTCTTACCCTTTCCTTTTTCCTTGTTCATACCACCATTACTTCTGTCTTCATTCTTAGGAGTCCTACCCTCCCATACTCAGTGTCAAGGCTTTTCATAGTTGTGGAACTTCCCAAGACGCTTTTGAACTCTTTCCACCCCTACTATTGCCTCTTCCTCCACCACAACCACTTCCGTTACCACTATGACTAGAAGAGAAGTTGTTACCACCACCATCGTATTCTGAAGCATGGGTAAAAATATTAGCCTCACTACCAGTACAACGCATGGCTTCATTGTACACATACTTGGAGACTGACTCATACATAAGCTCCTCCTCCTTCCAACTGTCCAAGATCGGTGATGAGAAAACCCGAGCTTTTAGGTAGAGCCATGAAGCAGATCATGGCTTGTATTTTGGTGTTAATTTCCCAGTTTATCTGGGTCATTTGTTGTTGTAGTCGTTCAAACTACACTAGGAAGTCTGGAATTGACTTTCCTTGTTCACCCTTATCCCAAAAAGGTTTAAAAAATGACGAGGTGATTGGCAAGAGCTGTTGATTGGTACACACATGTAAGCTTTTGATAAGCCTTTAATGCATGTGTGATTCCATGGAGATGGGTATGCTGTGACTCATGTACTGATGTCACAAGGATCATGGATACCATGTCATTTTTGGCACTTATTTCTTCGTACCCATAATCCCCATTTGGTGGTTAACCTGTTCTCCAAGGAATAATTTCAGTTGGCTGTATTCTTTCATGACGATCTGAAACTGCCATTTCCACAAGGAAAAATCCACCCCTGTGAACTTTGACATACCAATATTGACTTGCTCAAGACGAAGCTTCTTAGGCATCATCATACTACTTCCTCTTCTTCTCTGCATCTCTGCTTTATTGTGGCTAATATAGACTGAGATAGGCTGATATTTTCTGCTACTACTTTAGAAGGTACAAATCCATTACTTACCCCTCAGCTGTTGATCATGTATAAATAAAAAATAATACACCCTAGCAAACCAAGGGTTGTGCCTCCAAGGGTAGAGCTTATCTTGCTCAAGGCCCAAGGTTGTGCTTTGGAGGACAATGCTCATTCTTCGCCCTTGTTTGTTAAGTGTCATTGCCCAGCATTGGAGCTAATGGAGTAGATGGAGCTGATGGAGTTGATGGAGCTGATGAAGCTCATGCGCACTGCTAAGAAGGCAAGAGGAGATAAAGAAGCGGACCTTACTAGTCAGTATGGGCCCATAATCTTGAGGCAACGCACTAAAAAACAAGGTCAATACAACTGTACTTGATGTCTGCTCCTTATATTTCAACTAGTAGAAGAGATCACCCTCAGAATCACAATTCAACACCGAGTAGTTCATAGGAAATACTTCCTTGTACTATGTCCTTAGAACCAGGTCACTTTAATGTGAGGAGCTAACTCCCAGAGCTTAGACCAACCAATGCTTCTTTACTGTCTGCCTTTGGTAGATAACTGTGCGAGGAGTCTCAAAGAAAAGAACTATACCCAACCATAGGCAACTGACAGGTATTTATAGTCCTAGAGCCAGCCTCTAGCCTAGGCACATAGTGGCTTCATGGATGAGTCACTTTGGAGGCAATTTGGATCTCATCATCCTCCTACCTACATGCTTTTCTCTTCGACTACCGAGTCGTGCCAGCCACCAGGAAACACCTTGGAATTTCCTTAGATGTCTCTCACAACCTTCCTCTGTCCCTATTGTTCACAAAGAAAATTATTCACAGGGTCGGATTCTATCCAATGCAGACAAAGAAGACATGGTCCAAAAGAGTAGTCAATATCGTGTCTCTCTAGATCAAACTTAGGAGACTTACTCCAAGGAAGCAGTACATGCCTAGTCTATCCTATGCCTGTCCATATATCAGCTATGGAGAAGGGGTATATCGGATGAATACTCTAAGGATGGTGGGTTTTCCTTAACTACAGTTCAATGATATTGCATGCACTATCCAAGCAATAGCAATAGAAAAAACTAAGCATCAAAGCACCACCAGTCCCACTGTGGTGCAACATATGCCAAAAGGAACCTCTGCCTAAGTATGATACTCAGAGTACCAAATGGGCCACACTCAACTAAGAGTGCATTCAAGTTCGAGGAACCACGGTTCTTGAACCGTGGTTCCGGTTCTTGAACCAGAACCATGGTCCTGTTCCAATATTCTAGACCCGTCCAAGAAACATGGTTCTTGGGTTTAAGTCTATGGAGGGGATAATGAGTGGGAAGGGGGAATTTTTAGACTTGATTTATTGACGTAGTATCCTTGGAGGCCATGTGAGCACTCTAATCAAGTACTTACATATAACAAAGGAGTGTTGAAGGAATTTTTGCTTGTCTTTTTTAAAACAAAACATGATGGTGGGAGCCGACAATGCTTCATATTCATTGTGTACGAGGGGATTTCCTATAGAACCGTGACAAGAACCGCGGTTCCATGAGGAATCATGGTTTTGGAACCGTGGTTTTGAAACTGGAATTGCGTATCCAATTCTGGGTAAAAACCAGAACCATGGTTCTGGTTCCATCCTCAAAACCGAGGTTTTGTACCGGAATGCAGCCTTAGACTTTGCTCATAATATCTGGCTCTGAGAGAGGACAATGGATATAACAGATACGCCCAAGAGGAAGGAGGCAATGGATAGGAAAATCACATTCATGGAAGAGAACGGAACATAAGTTCTAGTTGACAAAGCCCCAAATGTCCATTTGGTGGGGTCACACTGGGTATTCCAAAAGAAGTTCAAGTAGGATTGTACTACTGACAAGTTCAAGATATAAATGATGGTAAATGAACTTTTCCAGCATGTAGGCTCGAAGGAGGAGGATTCCTTTATGTCGTTTGTCACATGTGCCTTCATCGTATCCATGTTGGACATCCAAACTACAAGAGATCTGGTGGTCCATCTCATGGATATCAAGAAATCTTTCCTCTATAGAAAGTTTGTTGGGAAAGGAGCCATCCGACTTTGTTTCAGGTCCACAGGAGCAAATTCCAGGAAACTAATACATGCCTGCTCCAAATCTCAATCCGACTTAACCATTGGAAAGATCAGGTGGCAAATTATCTACGGTCCAAGTTTCAAGCCAATCCAACAGTCGGATTGGGAGATAAGAATTTTCAAAGTTTCCGGGGTCATGGACTGCCGATGTCTGGGTGGCCATGGGTGATGGCTCCATGCCTTGGCCTGAGAAAAGAAAAAGGCAATAGGTCCAGGGTCAAGACCTGATGGGAGAAATATCCAAAAAGGTCCTTGGTCTTAGAATTGCCTTGTCAGAGTGTGCTTACTAGGATAAAGGTACCGCTCCTTACTTTTTAGGCGAGGTGAGATCCTTGTGTACTAGCCATGGACACATGACGATTCTCTATGGATTTGTGGGTGATGTGACCACAAGGAGTATGCCATGAGAGCATTCTCTAGCTCTCTAGGTTGTGTGTGACTGGTCAGCCTGATTGTTAGGCTGATTTCCTCCCTTGTGTGAGATTGTGGACTCTAGTGTGTGAGCCTTAGCCTCCGTGGCTAAGTGGTATGGCTTGTGACAGGGCTGACTTGCCCAAGCTCTAGTTCTATGTGTATTCCATCATTTTGAATGATTCAAAAACCATTATTTAGCACAACGGATGCCCTTTCAGTCCCATATGCTCGCTACTCCAAGACTCCCTCGCTCCTCCAAAATAACAATTTGGTGTCAGAGTCAAGTTCTGCTAGTTTCAGCTAGCACAGGCCGTCACTTTGAAAGTGACGGATTAGGGTCAAAAATTGACCAAATGTGACAATCGACCTACAAGTTTGTGAGACAAGCTTTCCAACGAGCCCAATATCGTGAAGATCCATCAGTCGGATTGAGAGTTATACTGAAAATAAGGTCGGCCAGGACTACACTCTTCTCTATGAGTAAGACTGTCACCTTGTGATGATCATAACTCTCTCCTTTCTTTGTCAAATTTAAAGCATGGTACATGCAAATTGTAAAATGTTTCCTCAGCTTTCCATTGGTGAAAAAATATTTGCATTCCATTGATTCATTTGGGAGAAACATTATTTACAAGCTGGCCGGTCTGACTTGGAGTAGGAGTAGAAGCATATCCTGTTTTCAAAAGGGCATATCTTTCCAGGGCAGTGTTGAGCATCACCAAAGCTCAAAATGGCAGCAGTAGGCGTGGTCACAGCAGCCCAGCCCTTGGTGAGGCTAGAAGGATGTGCCAATTTTGCGTTTTGGAAGATCCGTACCCGCCTCCTTTTAGAGGAGAGGGGCTTCTGGGAGGTGGTGAGCAGTGACGAGTGTGCTCTGCCTCTACAAGCAAAAGGCATAGCCGTAGCACAGGTGGTGCCGAGGATGACGCCGCAGAAGGGAACCCTCAATGCAGGTTCATCTACTGCTGCACCAGCGGCATATGAGGAGTGGAAGAAGAAGGACAGGCAGGCCTACAGGTTCCTTGTCAACACCATCTCCAACCCCCATCTTCAGTACGTGAGTGACAATGCTACTGCAAAGGATGGATGGTACACGTTGTGCAAGAAGTATGAGAGTAAGGGTCCTGCATTCCTCATGATTTTGGAGGAGAAGATGATGGCGCTATAAATGCAGGATGGGGGAGGGTAGGAAGCGTACCTGAACAAGGCAAAGGAGCTGGTGAAGAAGCTGAGAGCGGCCGGTAACCGTGTGGAACAAACGCGCTACATCCTCCTCTTGCTGAGGGGACTCCCAACCTTCTACGACATGGTGCGAGAGACACTGGAGTGCCAGCCAACTCTCGACCTTGACTTCATCTGCACACACCTGGTGCACGTGGAATTGCATCGCAATGTAGCAAAGCACAATGGCGGCGACAGCAGTGAAGCAGCTTTTGTTGGATCAGAAGGAGACAAGGAGTCTTGGAGAAGCGAGCATGAGAGACTGAAAGGGCATCAGTTGTGCTGAAAAATGGTTGTTGAATCACTCAAAATGATGGAGTACATATAGAGCTAGAGCTTGGGCAAGTCAGCCCTCTCACAAGCCACACCACTTAGCCATGGAGGCTAAGACACACACTTGGAGTCCACGATCTCACACAAGAGAGGAAATCAGCCTAACAATCAGGCTGACCAGTCACACACGACCTAGAGAGCTAGAGAATGCTCTCATGGCACACTCCTATTGGTCACATGACCCACAGTCCCATGGAGAATCGCCATGTGTCCATGGCTAGCACAGAAGGATCTCACCTCACCCAAAAAGTAAGGAGAGGTACCTTTATCCTAGTCTACACACTCTGACAAGGCAATCCTAAGACCAATGACCTTTTTGGATATTTCTCCCATCAGGTCTTGACCCTGGACCTCTTGCCTTTTTCTTTTCTCAGGCTAAGGCATGGAGCCATCACCCATGGCCACCCAGACATCGGCGGTCCATGACCCCTGAATATTTGAAGATTCATATCTCCCAATCCGACCGTTGGATCGGACTGAAACTTGGACTGTAGATAATTTGCCACCTGATCTTTCCAATGGTGAAGACGGATTGACGATCGGAGCAGGCATCTGGAAGTTTCTTGGAACTTGCTCCTGTGGACCTGAAATTGAGCCGGATGGCTCCTTTCAAACAGCTTTTGTGGCCATGAGCTCACATAACCAGCAGCAGCAGGAGCCGTCTGGGGAGCATAGAGGCAAAAAGAAAGGCAAATGCCACTACTACCAGAAAGAGGGACACTACAAAAAGGAGTGTTTTAATCTCAAGAGGGACCAGAAGGAGCTGCAGCAACAGCAACAAAAGCAGCAGTCTCCACAGTAGTAGTAGCAGCAATCACAGCAGCGTCAACAGCAGGAGAAGCAGCAGCAAAACCAGGCTGGTGTGCGCCACTTTGACAACATGAATGTGGCCAAGGAGGTACGCGACCGTCTCTTCATAGAGAAATCTGACATGTCGCAGGTGGAGAAGGTGGATCTCGCATGGTCCAAGGACTTAGGATGTACCAAGAGCCTGACACATCACAAGGAGTGGTTTACGCAGCTGCCGTCCATCCCTCCCCGTCCTGTCGCTATGGGTGGTGATCGGGTGGTGTATCCTGACGGGATAAGGATTGTGGAGATGTGGTTGGAGACCCCGCGTGGCATTAAAGTGGAAGTGTTTGATAGCGTGCTGTATGTTCCTGATGTTGCATTCAATCTTCTCTCAGTCTCCTCTCTCATCAACACAAAACTACGCGTTGTTTTTGATAATGACTATGGCTACATCCTCAACAAGGACACTGGAGAGGATTTGACCAGGTCGGTGAAGGAGGACGACATGTACCGCCTGCTGGGGGCGACCAAGATCCCGCATGAGCAGAGTCTTGTAGCACTGGAGCAGGCAACAGATGGGAAGATCTGGCATGCACGCTATGGCCATATACGCATGCGCGCGTTACAGCAGCTTCAAGAAAAGCAGGTGGTACGTGACTTGCCCACCATCTCTAAATTTGAGCAGCAGCTGTGCATCGGCTATTTGGAATGGAAGAAGCATGGTGAGGCATTCTCTGGAGCAGGGAAGCGTACAAAGGAGGTGTTGGAACTGGTCTACACAGACTTGTTTAGCCCGATGCAGACCCAGACCTTCGGAGGCTCTAGGTAGTTTCTGACCCTCATTGATGATTTCAGCCGTTACATCGCTGTGTACTTCCTTACTTCCTAGGACCAGAGCTTTGACAGGTTCTTC
Organism: Penium margaritaceum; assembly: GCA_023375785.1. Taxonomy (NCBI): domain Eukaryota; kingdom Viridiplantae; phylum Streptophyta; class Zygnematophyceae; order Desmidiales; family Peniaceae; genus Penium; species Penium margaritaceum. The sequence goes on along the minus strand of SZWC01000309.1, from coordinate 146,192 downwards.
AAGGCATTCAAGGCAATGGTGGAGAACCAGACTGGCAAGAAGATCAAGGTGATGCGCAGCGACCGCGGTGGAGAGTACCTGAGCAAGGAGTTCTAGGACTACCTCGCAGCAATTGGCATCATGGCGCAGTGCACAGCGCCATACTCGCTGCAGCAAAACGGTGTAGCAGAACGCGCCAACCGTACTATCGTTGAGTCGGCCTGCTCCATGCTTCACGCGGCTTGGCTGACCTACGACTTCTGGGCTGAAGCCGTGAGCAGTGTGGTGCTACAGTGTACATCAAGAACCGCAGTCCAACTAAGGTGTTGGAGCAGATCACGCCAAACGAATGTGGATCATCTTTGCGTGTTTCGTAGCATGGCACACATGCACGTGCCAAAGGAAAAGCGGCATAAGTGGGACGCGAAGAGCGTGTAATTGTTGATGATTGGCTACAACGTGGTAAGTGAGGCCTTTCGCCTCTACGAGAGGGATATAGGCCACGTCATCATCTCCATGGATGTCGTCTTTAACGAGAGTAACGTCATCAGCACCAACATTGTCTGTGAAGAGGCAGCAGAATCAGCTGCTGACAAGGCAGTGGGAGCAGATATCCTTTCTGACCCAGTCTCTCCTGATCCTTCATCCACTGTGAGAGAGGGATAACCAGTCTATTCTCCCATGTCTGATGCAAAAGATACAACGGTCACATCGGCAGAAGCAGAGGAAGAAGATGCTGCACCATCAACAACACTAGTTGTACCAGTAGCACCGCGCAAGCCGCCCGCTAACGCTCCACCACCAGGTCAAAGGTATCCTCTTACGGTGCGCCACAAGCCTGATGAGCGTGGCCATTTCTGGATAGTGCAGAAACCAGTATAAATGATCGTCGTAGTTGCAGCAGATTCAATTGAGCTGGCGTCATACAAGGAGGCCATGGTAGCACCTGATGCAGAAGATTGGGCGCAAGCCGTATAGCAAGAGATAAGTCGTAGCTAGACAACGGTACATGGGAGCTGACTGAGCGTCCACCTGGACGCAAGGTGATCAAGTGCAAGTGGGTATTCAAGAATAAGCAAGGAGCAGATGGCAACCTGGAAAAGTACAAGGCAAGGCTGGTAGCCAAGGGCTACTCGTAGCAGGAAAGCATCGACTACACGGAAACCTTTGCTCGTGTTGCAAAGTTTGCCTCTGTGCACACGCTCCTTTCTTATGCAGCAGCTGAGGACTTTGAGATTCACCACATTGATGTCAAGAGGACATTCTTGAACGGTGACTTGGAGGAGGAGATCTACATGGAGTAGCCAAAGGTGTTCATCATGGATAGCCAGGAGTACCTAGTTTATAAGCTGCAAAAGTCGCTATACGGCCTCCAGCAAGCATCGCGTGCTTGGAACCAGAATTTGGATGCGACGCTGCAGTGCATGGGGTTTGAGTGCAGCGAGTGTGAATATAGCGTATATCATTGGCAGCATGAGCATGAGATCCTCATCATCATTGTCCATGTGGATGACATGCTCCTCCTTTCCAACAGCATGTGTGTACTGCAGGAGTTCAAGGAGGCCATGCAAGAGCACTTCGAGATGTCTAATCTTGGAGAGGCATCACACTTCCTCAGTATCCAGATCACACGTGATCACAAATCACGCTCTCTCTTGCTGTAGTAGAGTCTGTACATCAAGGATGTCTTGCAATGGTTCAGCATGGCAGAGGCTAAACCCATCGGCATGCCGCTCAAGACGTGGCAGTACCTAGCGAGCTTCAATGGAGAAGCGGATGCAGCTGAGTGGCAAAAGTACCTGAGCGCCGTCAGTTGTCTCATGTACCTGATGGTGCCCACTAGGCCAGACCTTGCACAGGTTGTGAGCGTTGTGAGATAACACATGGCGAATCTCGGACCTGAACACAAAAAGACAGTGAAACGGATCTTCCGCTACCTCGCTGGAACCATCAACATCGGCATCACGTACAATAGCAACAACAACAACAACAACATCATCGGCTATACAGACGCAGATTGGGCTTCAAACCCTGAGGACCGCAAGTCCATCTCTGCACATGTGTTCCTCATGAATGGTGGGGCCATTAGCTGGTGTAGCAAGCAGCAGGAGGTCATGACCACCTCAAGCACGTAAGCTGAATACATCTCTCTCAGTTTTGGAGTGAAGGAAGCCGTTTGGCTTTAGCGTCTCATGGTGGAGATGAGTGGGAGCGCAGCAGTTCCAGTTCCTATGCGCGTCGACAACCAGAGTGCAATCGCACACACCAAGAATCCTCAGCACCATGCACGCACCAAGCACATTGACATCACACATCACTTCATCAGGCACATGGTGTAGGAGGGTGCTATCAAGCTGGAGTTTACTCCAACTAACAAGCAGGTCGCTGATTTTTGCACCAAGCTAGTGACCCATGAGAAGTAGCAGTTTTGCATGAAGGTATGTGGACTTAGTCCAATCTCAACGCGGTAACATGGGAGATTATTGGGAAAGGAGTCATCCGGCTCAGTATCAGGTTTACAGGAGCAAGTTCCACGAAACTACCAGATGCCTACTTCGATTGTCAATGCGACTTGACCATTGAAAAGATCAGGTGCCAAGTTGTCTATGATCCAAGTTTCAGGCCAATCCAACGGTCGGATTGAGAGATATGAATTGTCAAAGTTTCCGGGGTCATGGACTGCCGATGTCTGGGTGGCCATGGGTGATGGCTCCATGCCTTAGCCTGAGAAAAGAAAAAGGCAAGAGGTCCAGGGTCAAGACCTGATGGGAGAAATATCCAAAAAGGTCATTGGTCTTAGGATTGCCTTGTCAGAGTGTGTAGACTAGGATAAAGGTACCTCTTCTTACTTTTTGGGTGAGGTGAGATCCTTCTGTGCTAGCCATGGACACATGGCGATTCTCCATGGGACTGTGGGTCATGTGACCAATAGGAGTGTGCCATGAGAGCATTCTCTAGCTCTATAGGTCGTGTGGGACTGGTCAGCCTGATTGTTAGGCTGATTTCCTCTCTTGTGTGAGATTGTGGACTCTAGTGTGTGAGGCTTAGCCTCCATGGCTAAGTGGTGTGGCTTGTCAGAGGACTGACTAGCCCAAGCTCTAGCTCTCTATGTACTCCATCATTTTGAGTGATTCAACAACCATTCTTCAGCACAACTGATGCCCTTTCAGTCCCACATGCCTGCTACTCCAAGACTCCCTCTCTACTCCTGATCCAACATTTGGTATCACAATAAAGTTCAGCCAGATTCATCTAGCACAGGCCATCACTTTGAGAGTGACGGGTTATGATCAAACCTTGACAAAATTTGACAATCGACCATGATACATTTAAGATTGGAAGACAAGCTTTCCAAGGAGTTCAAAATTACAAAGATCCAAAGGTCGGATGGAGAGTTATGCTCAAAACGAGGTTGGCCAAGGCTACACTCTTCTCTAGGAGAAAGACTATCGCCTTGTAATGACCATAACTCACATGTATCTTTGTCAAATTTAAAAAGTGGCACGTGTGAGTTATAGTATTTTTCTTAAGCTTTCACTTGGTACAAAAACATTTGTATTCCATTGATTTGTTCGGGAGAAACGCCGTTTACAAGCTGACCTGAGTTGCAGTAGGATAAGAAGCATACCCTATATTCAATAGGACATATCTTTCATAATCTCCTATTGACTGATATGACAAGCATGCCATATCAGTCTATCATGGATAGTCTAATGCAGGCAATGGTCACGACTTGCCTTGACATCTGCAACGCTATGGGACACATGAGAGGGTATGTGTGTTGGATCTGGAGGAGACAAGGAGTCTTGGAGCAGCGAGCATGTGGGACTAAAAGGGCATCAGTTGTGCTGAAGAATGGTTGTTGAATCACTCAAAATGATGGAGTATATATAGAGCTAGAGCTTGGGCAAGTCAGCCCTCTCACAAGCCACACCACTTAGCCATGGAGGCTAAGGCTCACACACTAGAGTCCACAATCTCACACAAGGGAGGAAATCAGCCTAACAATCAGGCTGACCAGTCACACACGACCTAGAGAGCTAGAGAATTCTCTCATGGTACACTCCTAGTGGTCACATCACCCACAAACCCATGGAGAATCGCCATGTGTCCATGGCTAGCACACAATGATCTCACCTCACCTAAAAAGTAAGGAGAGGTACCTTTATCCTAGTCAGCACACTCTGACAAGGCAATCCTAAGACCAAGGACCTTTTTGGATATTTCTCCCATCAGGTCTTGACCCTGGACCTCTTGCCTTTTTTCTTTTCTCAGACTAAGGCATGGAGCCATCACCCATGGCCACCCAGACATCGACGGTCCATGACCCCCAAAACTTCGAAAATTCATATCTCCCAATCTGACCGTTGGATCGGCCTGAAACTTGGACTGTAGATAATTTGCCACCTGATCTTTCCAATGGTGAAGACGGATTGCCGATCGGAGCAGGCATCTGGAAGTTTCCTGGAACGTGCTCCTGTGGACCTGAAACTGAGCAGGACGGCTCCTTTCCCAACAATCTCCCACTTTGCTGCAGTGACAGTGGGCTGAGTCCACATGCCTTCATGCAGAAGTGCTGCTTCTCACGGGTCACTGGCTTGGTGCAGAAATCAGCGACCTGCTTGCTGGTTGGAGTAAACTCCAGCTTGATAGCACCCTCCTGCACCATGTGCCTGATGAAGTGATATGCGATGTCAATGTGCTTGGTGCGTGCATAGTGCTCATGATTCTTGGCGAACGCGATTGCGCTCTGGTTGTCGACACGTACAGGAACTGGAACTCCTACACTCCCACTCATCTCCGCCATGAGACGCTAGAGCCAAACTACTTCCTTGGCTCCAAAGCTAAGAGAGACGTACTCAGCTTTTGTGCTCGAGGTGGCCACGACCACCTGTCGCTTGCTACACCAGCTGATGGCACCTCCATTCATGAGAAACACATGTCCAGAGATGGACTTGCGGGTCTCAGGATTTGAAGCCCAATCTGCATCTGTGTAGCCGATGACGCTATTGTTGTTGCCATTGTAGGTGATGCCGCCGTTGATGGTTCCAGCAAGGTAGCGAAAGATCCCCTTCACTGCCTTCTGGTACTCCGGTCCGGGATAAGTCATGTGCTGGCTCATAGCGCTCACAGCCTGTGCAAGATCCGGCCTGGTTGGCACCATCATGTACATAAGACTGCCGACGGCGCTCTGGTACTTTTGCCGCTCAGCAGCATCTGCTTCCCCACTGAAGCTCACGAGGTACTGCCGCGTCTCCAGTGGCGTGCTGATGGGTTTGGCCTCTGCCATGCCGAACAACTACAGGACGTCCTTGATGTAACGACTCTGCTGTAGCGAGAGAGAGCGTGATTTGCGGTCACGAGTGATCTGGATGCCGAGGAAGTATGATGCCTCCCCAAGATCAGACATCTGGAAGCGCTTCTGCATGGCCTCCTTGAACTCCTGTAGTACAGATATACTGTTGGAAAGGAGGAGCATGTCATCCACATAGACAATGATGATGAGGATCTCTTGCTCATGCTGCCAGCGATACACGTTGTAGTCACACTCGCTGCGCTCAAACCCCATGCACTGCAACGCCGCATCCAACTTCTGGTTCCAAGCACGCGATGCTTGCTTGAGGCTGTACACCGACTTCTGCAACTTGCAAACCACGTGCTCTTGGCCATCCATGACGAACCCCTTCGGCTGCTCCATGTAGATCTCCTCCTCCAAGTCACCATTCAAGAATGCCGTCTTGACATCCATGTGGTGAACCTAGAAGTCCTCAACTGCTGCATAAGGGAGGAGCGTCCGCACAGAGGCAAACTTTGCAACAGGGGCAAAAGTTTTTGTGTAGTCGATACCCTCCTGCTGCGAGTAGCCCTTGGCGACCAGCCTCGCCTTGTACTTTTCCAGGTTACCATCTGATCCCCGCTTCTTCTTGAATACCCACTTGCACTTGATCACCTTACGTCCGGGAGGACGCTCAGTCAGCTCCCATGTGCCATTGTCCAGCTGCGACTGTATCCCTTGCTGCACGGCTTGCGCCCAATCTGCTGCATCCGGTACAGCCATGGCCTCCTTGTATGACGTTGGCTCATCTGAATCTGCTACAACTGCGACATTCATCGGTTCTGGTTTCTGAAGCATCCAGAAATGGCCGCGCTCACCAGGCTTGTAACGCACCTTAAGAGGGTACCTGAGACCTGGTGCTGGAGCGTTAACGGGCGGCTGGCGCGGTGCTGCTGGCACAACTGCTGCTGCTGGTGGTGCTACATCTCCCTGCTCTGCTTCTACCTGTGAGGTTGCAGTATCTGCTGCATCAGACATGGGAGAGTAGAGTGATTCTCCTACCGTTACAGTAGAGGAAGGATCGGGAGAGAGTGGGTCAGGAAGCATTTCTGCTCCCACTGTCTTGTCAGCTGCTGGTTCTGCTATCTCTTCACAGACAATGTTGGTGCCGATGACGTTGCTCTCGTTGAAGACGACATCCCTGGAGATGATGACGTGGCCTGTATCCCTCTCGTAGAGGCGATAGGCCTTGCTTGCCACGTCGTAGCTAATCATCAGCATCTGCGCACTCTTTGCGTCCCATTTCTGCCGCTTCTCATTGGGCACGTACATGTGCGCCAGGCTGCCAAATGCTTGGAGATGACCCACGCTCGGTCTCTTGCCGAACCACGCCTCGTAGGGCGTCATCTGCTCCAGTACCGTAGTTGGACTTCGGTTCTTGATGTACACCACAGTGCTCAGTGCTTCAGCCCAGAAGTCGTAGGTCAGCCGAGCCGCGTGCAGCATGGAGCGCGCCGACTCCACAATGGTATGGTTGGCGCGTTCTGCTACACCTTTCTGCTGCGGCAAGTACTGCGCGGTACGTTGCGCCTTGATGCTAGCTGCTGCGAGGTAGTCCTGGAACTCCTTGCTCAGGTACTCTCCACCGCGATCGCTGCGCAGCACCTTGATCTTCTTGGCAGTCTGGTTCTCCACCATGGCCTTTAACTCCTTGAACATGTCAAAGCATTGGTCCTTGGAAAGAAGGAAGTACACAGCTGTGTAACAGCTGAAATCATCAATGAAGGTCAGGAAATACCTAGAGCCTCCAAAGCTCTGGGTCTGCATCGGTCCGAACAAGTCCGTGTGGACCAGCTCCAACACCTCCTTCGCACGCTTCCCTGCTCTAGAGAATGCATCCCGGTGCTGCTTCCCCTCCAAACAGCCGATGCACAACTGCACCAGTTAGAGATGGTAGGCAGATCACGTACCATCTGCTTTGCTTGAAGCTGCTGCAAGGCGCGCATGCCGATGTGGCCGTAGCGCGCATGCCAGATCTCGCCATCTGTTGCCTACACTACTGCTGCAAGACTCTGCTCACGCGGGATCTTGGTTGCCCCCAGCAGGCGGTACATGTCGCCTTCCTTCACCGACCTGGCCAACTCCTATCTTGTTTCTTTGTCGAGGATGTAGTCATAGTCGCCGTCAAAGACGACTCGCAGTCCTGTGTTGGTGAGAGAGGACACTGAAAGAAGATTGAACGCAGCATTAGGTACGTACAGCACGCCATGGAACACTCCCACTTCAATGCCACACGGGGTCTCCAACCACATCTCCACAATCCTAATCCCTTCAGTATACACCACCCGATCATCACTCAAAGCAATAGGACGGGGAGGGATGGATAGCAACTGCGTAAACCACTCCTTGTGGTGCGTTAGACTCTTGGTACACAAAAAGTCTTTGTACCACGCCAGATCCGCCTTCTCCTTCTGCAACATGTCAGACTTCGCCATGAAGAGGCAGTCACGCACCTCCTTGGCCACGTTCATGTTGCCAAAATGGCACACGCCGGTCTGGTTCTGCTGCTGCTGCTGCTTGTCCTGCTAACGTTGCTGTGACTGCTGCTACTGTTGCTATGGAGATTGTTGCTTTTGCTGCTGCTGCTGCTCCTTCTGGTCCCTCTTGAACTTGAAGCACTCTTTCTTGTAGTGCCCCTCTTTCTAGCAATAATGGCACTTGCCCCTCTTCTTGCCTCTCTGCTGCCCGGATTGCTGCTGCTGCTAGTTGCGTGAGCCCATCGCCATGAAAGCTACTTCACTGCTGCTGTTGCCGCCATTGCGTTTTGCGGCATTGCGACGCAGTTCCACCTGCACTAGGTGTGTGCAGATGAAGTCGAGGTCGAGAGTTGGCTGGCACTCAAGCATCTCTCGCACCGTGTCGTAGCTGGTTGGGAGTCCCCTCAGCAAGAGGAGGATGAAGCAGGTCTCTTCCACAGGGTTGTCGGCCGCTCTCAGCTGCTTCGCCAGCTCCTTTGCCCTGTCCAGGTACGCCTCCATCCATTCACCACCCTGCATTTTCAGCGCCATCATCTTTTCCTCCAAAAGCACGAGGAATGCAGGATCCTTGCTCTCATACTTCTTGCACGTGTCCCACCCCTCTACCTGAGTGACAAGGCTACTGCCTTAACACTCACGTACTGAAGATGCGGGTTGGAGATGGTGTTGACAAGCAACCTGTAGGCCTGCCTGTCCTTCTTCTTCCACTCCTCATACGCCGCCGCTACAGTTATAGATGAACTTGCATCTGGTGCACCTTTCTGCGGCGTCTTCCCCGCCACCACCTCAGCTACGGTGATGCCTTTTGTCTGTGGAGGCGGACCGCGCTCGTCGCCGCTCACCACCTCCCACAAGCCCCTCTCCTCCAAAAGGAGGCGGGTACGGATCTTCCAAAATGTGAAGTTGGCGTGTCCTTCTAGCCTCTCCAAGGGCTGGGCTGCTGTTACCACGCCTGCTGCTGCGATTTTGAGCTTTGGTGACGCTCAACGCTGCCCTTGGGTAGCGGCGCTACCCCTGCTTCTGCTGCTGTTTCTGCCAGAAATCTGTCTGACAGAAAATGGACTGTAGATACTAGCAGACTGAAAATTTGGAAAAACTGAGTCCAACACTAGAAAATTCAGCTCAAAACCTTTCAGATCGACTCATAAAACATGGTTATCAACAGGGGATTTTGAAAGATATGCCCTCCTCAAAACAGGGTGTGCTTCTCCTCCTACTCCAACTCAGACCAGCCAGCTTGTAAACAGCGTTTCTCCCAAACGAATCAATAGAATGCAAATATTAGTGCACCAATGGAAAGCTTAGGAAAAATACTACAATTCACATGTGCCACTTTTTGAATTTGACAAAGAAACAAGAGAGTTATGGTCATCACAACGTGACAGTCATACTCGTAGAGAAGAGTGTAGCCCTGGCCGACCTCGTTTTGAGCATAACTCTCAATCTGACCGTTGGATCTTCGAGATCTTGCGCTTGCTGGAAAGCTTATCTTGCAAACCTGAAGATCTCTTGGTCGATCGTCAACTTTGGTCAAGGTTTGACCCAAACCCGTCACTCCTAAAGTGACGGCGTGTTGTCTGAATCTGGCAGAATCTGGCTCTGATACCAAATGTTGGATCTGGAGGAGACAAGGAGTCTTGGAGAAGCGAGCATGTGGGACTGAAAGGGCATCAGTTATGCTGAAGAATGGTTGTTGAATCGCTCAAAACGATGGAGTACATAAAGAGCTAGAGCTTGGGCAAGTCAGCCCTCTCACAAGCCACACCACTTAGCCATGGAGGCTAAGGCTCACAGACTAGAGTCCACAATCTCACACAAGGGAGGAAATCAGCCTAACAATCAGGCTGACCAGTCACAAACGACCTAGAGAGCTAGAGAATGCTCTCATGGCACACTCCTAGTGGTCACATCACCCACAAACCCATGGAGAATCGCCATGTGTCCATGGCTAGCACACAAGGATCTCACCTCACCTAAAAAGTAAGGAGAGGTACCTTTATCCTAGTCAGCACACTCTGACAAGGCAATCCTAAGACCAAGGACCTTTTTGGATATTTCTCCCATCAGGTCTTGACCCTGGACCTCTTGACTTTTTCTTTTCTCAGGCTAAGGCATGGAGCCATCACCCATGGCCACCCAGACATCGACGGTCCATGACTCTTGAAACTTCAAAAATTCATATCTCCCAATCCGACTGTTGGATTGGCCTGAAACTTGGACTGTAGATAATTTGCCACCTGATCTTTCCAATGGTGAATACGGATTGAAAATCGAAGCAGGCATCTGGAAGTTTCCTGGAACTTGCTCTTGTGGACTTGAAATTGAGCCGGATGGCTCCTTTCCCAACAATGTGGCCAATCCTAGACTACAGCACTGGCAATGAGTGAAGTGGATCTTTCAGTACCTGAAGGGCACGTGGCACCTGGGCATCCAGTATGATGGGGTGCTACAGTCGGAATCCTTGCGGCTCATGATGTACACCGATACAGATTGGGCCAGAAATGTCGACGATTGCAAGTCCACATTGGACTACGTGTACGTGGAGAATGGAGGAGCCGTGTCATGGATGAGCCATAAAAAGGACTGTATTTTACTCTCCACAACCAAAGCAGAGTATATTGTATAGGCAGAAGTGTACAAGGAGACAACGTGGCTACGTAGCCTGCTTTAAGAGATACGAGTACCTCAATCAGCCGCAATGGTGGTCAAGGTGGACAACAAGTGTGCTATCAACATGTCTACAAATGACACCTTCACATGGAGGATAAAACACATCGAAGTGTCAACCGGCCTGAGGCAACTGACTAGAAAACAAGGCTGACACAATGGCATTTGCCGTCCGCTCGTGGTATTGTAACTAGGAGGAGATATCATCCCCAAAAGTATGGATCTACACTGAGCAGTTCATAGAAATCACTTCCTTGCACTGTGTCCTTAATACCTGGTCACTTTTACGTGGAGCTAACTCCTAGGTTTCAAACCAACCAATGCTTCTTTAGTGTCTACCTCTGGCGGCAAAATCTCAGGCAACTGACAAGTTCTTATAGTCCTAGAGCCAGCCTCTAGCCTAGGCCTACAGTGGCTCCTTGGATGAGCCACTTTTGGGGCAATCTGGATTGCATCATCCCCCTGTCTACATGGCACTCCCTGTGACCGCCAAGTGGGACCAGCCATCAAGAAGGACCTTGGACTATTCCCAGATGTCTCTTAGAACCTTCCCATCTCCCTTTTGTTCACAAACAAAATTAGTCACTGGGCTAGGATTTGATCCAGTGACCTCTTACTCCAGATACCAACTCTGGAATATCTAAGCCACAAGGAGTTGTCCTAAGTAGTGGTTGTTGGCTATACTATCCATTTTAGACAAAGGAGGCTTACTCCAAGGGAGGAGTGCATGCCTAGTCCGTCCTGTACCTGGCCAAATGTTAGCTATGGAAAAGCAGCATATCAGGTTAACAAATCCTCTATTGCACATTTGTCCATTAGCTGTGAGATATCTCCTCTCTCAAGCAGTCTTGGCCTCAGACTTCGTCGATTGCGTTGACCATACCAATACCTCGAGTACCTGTAGAGTGCAATTTACTGTCAAGTGCCTTTGTCATATTATCTGTGAGCATCTTCTTGGTCTCCACGTATTCCAGGTCCACGATCTCATTTGCGACTAGGTCACATGAGTAGTGGTACCTGATGTCGATATGCTTGGTCCGCTGGGAGATGACATCATCCTGTGTCATTTTCATGGCACTCTTGTTGTCGATGCGGACCTTTGTTGCTTCCGTTTGTGGCACTTTCATCTCAGCAAGCACACTACGTAGCCACAGAATCTCCTTGCATGCATATAACAGAGCGATGCACTATACCTCAACGGTAGAGAGGGAAACAAAGTCTTACTTTCTTCTTGTCCAAGAAACTACACAATCGTTCAAGAGGTACACAAAGCCCGAGGTAGACTTTTTATCATCGATTCTTCCTCCTTAGTCGTTGTCTGTGTAGCACACCAGACGTAGCAGGTCAGATCCCTCTTGGCCTCCAAACTGGAGTCCCATGTGTTGTGTCTTCTGTAGATAGCGCATGATGCGCTTGACTGCTTGCCAGTGCTGTGACTGTGGATTGACCACAAACCTGGTTAGGTGTCCCACATCATAGCAAAAGTCAGGGCGAGTTCCTACCTTGGCATACATGAGGCTACGAACAGCAGACTAGTAGGGAATGTTCTCAATCTCACGCCATTCTACTTCCATATTGGAGCTCATGGAAGAGGAGAGCTTGATGTCTGTTGTCATGGATGTGGTGATGGGCTTGCAGTCCTCTATGTTGTAGCGCCTGAGGACCTCCAGGATGTACTTGGTCTGGTTCACCTTGATGGTGCCTGCTGCTCGATTACGGTGGACCGCTATCCCGAGATATAACTCGAGCGGACCCATGTCCTTCATCTTGAACCTGTTGCTGAGATCTATCTTCAGCTTGTTCAACAACTTGAGTGACGACAAGCAGATGATCAAGCCTTGCTCATCCTCCCGCACATCCTCACTAGGGTTGTTCTGGCAGTGCGTGAAGGTGAGCCTGTCAATGAAGCTGTCCATCTCCTTATACCACATCATCGGGGCCTGTTTCAGCCTGTGGAGTGCTTTGACCGGTTTGCAAACCTTGCTCTTTGGAGCTTTCGCTCCCTTGGGCATTTCCATCCGCACTTCTTTGTCTAGCTTCCCATAGAAAAAAGTCGTCTTGACGTCCATCTGGTGGACCTCCACATCTTTTGTAAAAGCGATATCCAACATGGATCTGATGGAGGCGAAGGTGACGACAAGCGCGAAGGTCTCCTCGTACTCTGAGCATTCACACTGGGAAAACACCTTTGCCATAACTCTTGCCTTGTATTTATCGATAGTACCATCCTACTTGAACTTTTTCTGGAGTACCCACTTTCACCCCACCATGTGTGTACTTGGAGGCCTGTCCATGAGGACTCATGTTCCGTTCTCTTCAATGGATGCGAGTTTGCTATCCACTGCCGCCTTCTACTTGACCACATCTGGCATGTTCATAGCTTCCGTCACGGTCATAAACTCGCCCTGAGCCAAGCATGACTAGTTGATCCTGTTTCATTCTATACTCTCAGCATCGTACTTAGGTAGAGATTTGTTCTGGCACGTACAACGCCGGAGTGTTACTGGAGGTGCTTCAAGGCTTAGTTGCTTCTGTTGCTCCTACGCTACCAATGATCCGTTGTTTGAGGAAGAGGCTCCGGCCTCAAAGTTTGACTCAGAGGCCTCTGACGACCCAGACTCAGTGTCGGAGTCCGTCGTTGTGTCAGCATGCAGAGCCACTCTCCCTGTAGTACCATTCTTCATTGGCACCATCTGCCATTTCTCAGGTGCGTGATCACCTGACTCGAGTAACACAACCCACTCTCCTTATTTGGAAGCATGGATAGGATCCAGTAACTCTCCCTTGCTGAGGATCCTTTCTTCAAACTCCAGATCTCGGCTCTTGATGAGGTTTCTAGTCGCTTGGTCCCACGTCTTGTACACCTTGTGTGCAGTGTCGTATCCAACCACCACATACTTAAGAGCGCATGCATCCAGCTTGCCACTCCTTCTCCTGGTTGGACCTTCGCCCAGGCAGTATAGCCAACGACCCTCAAATGTGAGGCATCTGGCTTCTTCCCTAACCAAGCATCCCGTGGCGTCCTAAGCTACTTCTCTTATTGCTTCTTACCACGCCTTCCAAGTGCGTTTGCCAGATTGAGATTTACAAGGTAGCAAGTAGTTCTTGTAGCTTCAGTCCAGAAGCGAGGTGGGAGTTTGGCATTGAAGAGCATGCTTCGTGTCATGCCAAGGATAGCCTGGTTCATCCACCCGGCAACGCCATTACTCTGGAGGGTGTAAGGCGTGGTGGTCTTGTGGTTGATACCGTATCGGCTCAACCAGCCTTGCACGCATCATACTCATCACTATTGTCTATGCGTATTGCACTGACCTTCTTGCTCGTCTGCTGCTCTACCATGGTGACAAACTCTTGCAGCTTCTCCTTGATCTCTCCCTTTTTCTTGAGGAAGTAGATCCATATCTTGCGACTGTGATCATCAGTGAAAGTTGGGAAATATTTGTTGCCACCATTTGAGGGAGTGCAGAATGATCCGCACATATCATAGTGAATCAGGTCCAAAATTACTGACGCACTTTTTCCATCACACTCAAAGGGCATTCTCTTTACATTACCTTGGAGGCATGGCTTCCACAGCTTCTTGCACTTTCCCTCATCCTTGGCCTTGCATCCCTCCATCCCATGAACCACTTTATGCTACTGCATAGCTTCTAGTATACTATCAGCGACATGGTGAAAACGCCTGTGCAACAGCTCAACATGTGTGTTGGTGGAGTTGGCTACCATATTGACGGCCTGCAGTGCAACATCAGCTGTTAAAGACTTGGTCTCTTCAACTGCTGCATATCCCTCATTTGTACTCGTAAGGGGCTCGGTTTACAGCACGTAGAGTCCACCAACTCTTGGGACCTATACGACAAGACTCTCCTTGGGATAGGAGATCCTAATATCCTTGTTCTTCATCATTATAACCTCCTCCTCCCTAAAGACGACCATCATGGCGTGGTCCATGATTTTGGATACTAAGAAGAGGTTTGCCGCAAAAGACAGTATGTAGACGGCATTCTCCATCTTCAAATCTTTTTCAGCAGCATTCACGTTGATGCTGATCAACTTATCTCCCTCGCCTTGCGCATGGACAAGGCTGCCATTGGCACACCTGAAGTAACATTTAGTATCCCCAATGGAGATGAATCCATCCTCCTCCCTTGAAGAGTGGTGATTTGTACAAGATTCAAGCCCGTAGGCTCCACGCTTGAACAGTGCCGCTCCCTTGCTTGTCGGCACACTCTCAGTCATCATGTTCGTCAATTCCTTCTTACCCTTTACTTTCTCCTCACATCTACGACCATGATCTCCATCTTCTTTCTTGGGAACCGTGTACCCCTGTGTCCAATGCCCAGGCTTGCCATATTTATGGCACTTTCTAGGACACTTTGAACCCTTTCCACCGCCACCATCGCCTTATCCTCCACCGCCACCACTTCCGCTACTTCTCTGACCAAAAGAGGCATTGTTACCATGATCACCATATTATGCAGCATAGGCTGAAATGTTAGCCTCACTACCGCTACGACACATGGGCTTGTTGCGCACATACTCGGACACTGCCTCATTAGTCAAATCCTCCCCCTTCAAACCAATAAAGACGATGATCAGAGGTCGCCAGCTTTCAGGTAGGCCATGAGGATGATCATTGTCTGCATGTTGGTGCCAATTTCCCAGTTCATTTGGATCACTTACTGCAGTAGTGCTTCAAACTACAATAGGAAGTCCGGATTCGACTCTCCCTCGCTCACCCTCGTCCAAATCAGCTTTTGAAGGATGAAGAGGTGATTTATGAAAGTTGTTGATTGGTATACATGTACAAGCTTCTCATCAGCCTTTTATGCATGTGTGATACCTTGGAGGTGGACATGTTGTGACTCATGCACTGATGTCACCAAAATCGCAAGTACCACGTCATTTTTTACACTCCACGCTTCATATCCAATATCTATTTTTGGAGGTTCAACCTCTTGTCCAAGGAATACATTCAAGTAGCCATGCACCCTCATGACAATCTCAAATTACCATTTCTACAAAGGAAAACCTATTCGTATGAACTTTGATATCCCATCGTTAAGCTACTCAAGAGTGAGCGTCGCGAGTATCATCATACTGCTTCTCTACTTCTCTGCTTTGTTGAGGCCGATGTAGGCTGATATAGACTGTTGTCTGCTACCGGTTTAGAAGGTGCAGGTCTGTTGCTTACCCTTTATCCATTGATCACCTACAAACAGAGAAGTACACATACTAGTGAATCCAAGGTCGTGCTTCCAAGGGCAGCGCTTATCTTGGTTAGGGCCCAAGGGTCGTACCTCCAAGGATAGAGCTTATCCTTGGCCCTTGTTTGCTAAGTGCCAGCATCCACTATTGGAACTTATGGAGCAGATGGAGTACATGAAGTTGATGGAGCTGATACACGCTGCAAGAGAAAGACGGCGAGAGAGCGCACAGAAGCGTTCCTTACAACTAGTCAATGTAGGCACATACCCCTTTGTCAACCGGCCTAAGATAATGGACTAGAAAACAAGGCCGAAACAATGGCACTTGCCGTCCGCTCCTAGTATTGCGACTAGGTAGAGATATCATACTCAGAATCACGGTTCCATACTGAGTAGTTCATAGGAATCAATTCCTCATACTATATCCTTAGCACTGGTCACTTTCGCACGAGGAGCTAGCTTCTAGGGCTTAGACCAACCAATGCTTATTTAGTATCTACCTTTGGTGGAAAAGTATGTTAGGAATTTGAAAGGTAAGCATTATACTCAATAACAGGCAACTGACAGGTTCTTATAATCCTAGATCCAGCCTCTAGCCTAGGCACGCAGTGGCTCCTTGGATGAGCCACTTTGGAGACAATCTGGATTTTGTCATCCCCCTTCCTACGTGGCAGTCCTTGTGACCGCCAATTGACACCAGTTATCAGGAAGGACCTTGGAATGCTCTAAGATATCTCTTAGAACCTTCATGTCCCCCTTTTGGTCACAAATAAAATTAGTCACTGGGCTGGGATTTGACCCAGTGACCTCTCACTCTAGAGACTAACTCTGGAACGTCAAAGCCACAAGGAGTTATCCTACATAGTGTTTGTTGGCTATACTATCAAGGGGACTTGCTCCAAAGGAGCAGTGCATGCTTTGTCTATGTGGACCAGACTTAGGAGACTTACTCAATGGGAGTAGTTCATGCATAGTCCGACTTGTGCCTGTCCAACTGTCAGCTATGGACAAGGAGCATATCAGGTCAACACAAAGTTCGCGACCTAGTCGCTAAGGGAGTGGTGGAGCTGGAGCACATTGCATCCAAGCTCAATAGGGTAAACATGCTGAAAAAACCCCTTGACCAAGAACTCAACCTTGCAGGAAGATAGGATATCAGTATGAAGAGCGCAAGAGACAAACAGTGAAAATTGGACAAGTGGCTAGAGATGCAAGGGCGAGATTGTTGTTATTTGGATACCCCTTGGCCACTAGTCGTCAGAATTGGCATAGTGGACGGACCAGGCATGCCTTGCTCGTGTGGAGCAAGTCCCCTGAGATCGGTCCAACAGGCAAGGCATGTACTGTCCTTGTTACATGATAAGTGCCTTGAGTTTCTGATGATGGCTATTTAGATTATCAATCTGACTATACTGAAGGAAAATAGCAGATGTCAAACCGTCAGCTGGCTAAGTTGGACGCTTATCCAACGGTCGGATTGGAAGATACAAGATTTGCCCTGGATTAGGGGTTGACTTTCCTCATTGAAGGGGTGACACCCTGAATTTAAGGAGTGATATCGGCAGAGGTACGCATGCTTCGGCTTAGCCGAGGCGCATGCGCTTCGATTGCCAAAGGCACTCCTTAGCTATTTATGCCTTGTACTTGCCATTCTCTCGATTACTCATTCACTTGATGTCTCTTGTTTTAGCTATGTGCTTGAGATTGAACTTCATATGAACTGCCAAGGTGGTTGTAATCTTGTCCGTGTGAGAGTGTTGACATAATTTATTGGGCTGTCACTCCAAGGAAGAAGAAGACTTAGGGTGCGGGAGCCGCTTAGACCTTGATCAAAAGCACCTGGGTAACTAGGGCTCACCAGAGGCATAGTTAATTCCTTGGGGTGATCATAATTCTTAGGTAAAATTCCCTTATAGGTCAGCGGTTGCCATTGTGTCGGTGCTGTTTTCTTCATCAGAGCCTCAGGTCATGTGACTCAGGAATGACAAAAGGATTATGGGTCCGCATCTTGTGTAAGACTTAGTTGCGAAAATCATACAATTTGCTTAGTAGCTTAGCAAACGCGAGGAACGTACAAGCTCTATCACACCTACAGGCGCTCCTTATCGGCCCTCTATCCAAGACCTCTCATCAGCCTCACATTGATTCCATCAGCCAGATATCGGCATCAATGGCAAGTGTAGCACAGTAGCCTCACCCAAAGCAGGTCCGACTCAACCACATGTACCATGGCTCCACCTACCGACAAGGAGAAAGGCAATAGTATTGTCGAGAAAGCCTTGTCGACCAGTACACCTGTGGCCACAACTGGAGCTGTGACGTCCATTGTAGAGACAGGGAGTGGCATTCATGCGTCCATCCTTAAATTCGATGGAACAGGATTTTAATTTTGGAAGTGGCAGTTTGATATCATAGTCGATGACCGTGGTCTCCTCCCCTACTTCACAAGAGAGGCTACCCAACCACTTTCATCCCAACCAGAGGAGCTAGCAGTGTGAAAGCAGACCAACTAGAAATACATGGCCATTCTGGTCTCAACATTACATCGGCATTTGCTCTCTCATATCTCCGGCCTCACAAACATAGTTGACGGTATACAAGAAACTCTTTAAGGTCTACCAGAGTGACTCGCTTGCCAACCATTTGTTCACCCTCCAAAAGGTGCTTGGGATGCAGCTGATTAAAGACGAGGACGTCCTAAAAATCCTGTAGCAGTTTGGGAGTCTCCTTCAGCAAGCCAGCAACATGGGATGGAGCCTTGACGCTGATATGCAGGGGATGATTCTCCTCATGGCTCTTCTACCAAGCTAGGACTCCATGATCAGTCTGATTCGTTGCTGGCCTGAGGACCACATGAAGTACTCGAACATCTTAGAGTACATCCACAATAAGGCTATGAGGCGTAGCCATAGCGAAGCTAGAATCATAGCCTATAGTTAGGGTGTAGCAGGTAGTAGCGGCACTAGCAACTCAGGGCACGAGCAGGGGACAGGCGGTACGGGGAAGGGCAAGTGATGGCCTGGCAATTGTCATAGTTGTGGCAAGGCATGGCACTGGGTACGCAAGTGCCATCCTCCTAAGAAGGAAGGGATCAAGGGAGAGGGAGAGAATGATAACAAGGGAGGCAAGGGTGGGAAAGAGCCCATCGTACTGATAACAGATGGCATAAAAAAAGTTGGAAATATACTTCTTAAACCAGGGTTTTTTACACTTGATTCTGGCACAAATCACCATTCCACTAACAACAAACGAGAGTTTATCTCCACGAGTCCCTACCACCTCAACTTCCCATGTGCTAACGAGAGGGTGGAACCAGCAGAAAGGGTGGGTGACAAGCTGGTCACCATCCAGGTGAATGGCCAAGGGGAGGAGCTCAATATAACGGATGCAGTCTATCCATCGAACTTCGCTGCCAACCTACTCTCTCTCGACAAGATTGCTGACCGAGATATGACTTTTGTCTTTGACAGGAACAAGGCCGTCATTCTTCCCATGTCGGAAGTAAAAATATAATACGTTGCAAAGAGCGTGGTGGCCGAGGTTCCACACATGGAAGACCTCTACATTGTCCAAACCATGGTTGAGGGTGCTGCCAAAGCTGGGACCGTCATAACTCCCGAGGGCAATCAGGTGGTGGAGACAGACAGTAAACACTCGTCAATAGCAATAGATTTAACCAAAGCAGTGGAAGCTGTGGTACCCATCCAACCGGAAGAAGTTGCTGAGACTGCCACGGCATCGGAAGTAAATAGTGGCCAAGACCTTTGGCACAAACGATTGGTCCATGCTATCCAATCCACGTTGGAGACAATGGGGAAGTAGAAGGTGGTACAGGGCCTGGCCTTGGGGAAGGGAGAGGGTGCGGGGAAGGAGAAGAACATATACAAGGCCAGCCTCATAGGCAAGGCTAGGAAGAAACGGCCCAAGGGGAACAAGCACGAAAATCTGGCGAGTGAACCTCTCAAGTGTGCGAGTGTGCGGGCCGATGCAAACAATCTTAGTCAGAGGTTGCAGGTATTTCCTCACCTTCACCGATGACAGACCCAGAAATGTTTGGACAAACTTCATGATACAGAAGCGTGAGGTAAAGGAGCATCTGCAACACGTTATTGCAATGGTTGAGCGGTAGACCGGCAAGAAGTTCAAGGCTCTTCATTGCAATAACGATGGGGAGTACAAGGCGTGTGAGGGCTGGCTAGCAGAGCAGGGGATACGGCAAGAGAGTACGGTACTTGAGTCACCGAAGAGCAACAATGTCACTGAACGGCTCCACCAAACCATCTTCTGGATGGTAACAACGATGTTGTATGAAAGAAATCTGCCACGAAGGTTCTAGGCTCAGACTACTAGGACAGTGGCCTACATCATCAACCTCACACTTGCATCCGCCCTTCGAGGAAAGGGGAAAAAGATGTTGGGAAAGGAGCCATCCGGCTCAATTTCAGGTCCACAGGAGCAAGTTCCAGGAAACTTCCAGATGCCTGCTCCGATTGTCAATCCGTCTTCACCATGAGAAATATGAGGTGGCAAATTATCTACAGCCCAAGTTTCAGGCCGATCCAACGGTCGGATTGGGAGATATGAATTTTCAAAGTTTCAGGGGTCATGGACCGCCGATGTCTGGGTGGCCCTGGGTGATGGCTCCATGCCTTAGCCTGATAAAAGAAAAAGGCAAGAGGTCCAGGGTCAAGACCTGATGGGAGAAATATCAAAAAAGGTCCTTGGTCTTATGATTGCCTTGTCAGAGTATGCCGACTAGGATAAAGGTACCTCTCCTTACTTTTTAGGTGAGGTGAGATCCTTGTGTGCTAGCCATGGACACATGGCGATTCTCCATGGGTTTGTGGGTGATGTGACCACTAGGAGTGTGCCATGAGAGCATTCTCTTGGTCGTGTGTGACTGGTCAATCTGATTTTTAGGCTGATTTTCTCCCTTGTGTGAGATTGTGAACTCTAGTGTGTGAGCCTTAGCCTCCATGGCTNAGAAATATCCAAAAAGGTCCTTGGTCTTAGGATTGCCTTGTCAGAGTGTGCTGACTAGGATAAAGGTACCTCTCCTTACTTTTTAGGTGAGGTGAGATCCTTGTGTGCTAGCCATGGACACATGGCGATTCTCCATGGGTTTGTGGGTGATGTGACCACTAGGAGTGTGCCATGAGAGCATTCTCTAGCTCTCTAGGTTGTGTGTGACTGGTCAGCCTGATTGTTAGGCTGATTTCCTCCCTTGTGTGAGATTGTGGACTCTAGTGTGTGAGCCTTAGCCTCCATGGCTAAGTGGTGTGGCTTGTGAGAGGGCTGACTTGTCCAAACTCTAGCTCTATATGTACTCCATCATTTTGAGTGATTCAACAACCATTCTTCAGCACAAGTGATGCCTTTTCAGTCCCACATGCTCGCTGCTCCAAGGCTCCCTCTCTCCTCCAGATGCAACAAAAGAAGGTGCCGCCAATGACCCCACAAGAGGCATGGTCAGACAAGAAGCCAAATGTCGCGTGTCTGCAAGTTTTTTGCTCCCAGGCCTATGCCAAGAAGCTCACAAGTGAGGGTGCCAATAAAGTAGATCCACAGGCCAAGATATGCCTGCTCTTAAGATACGACAGTTCCCAATGCTCTTACAAGCTTTGGGACCTATAAGATAACAAAGTGATCTACAGTAAGTACGTGGACTTCAACGAGGCTATAGTAGGACTACAGCAGTAGTTTAAGGATGAGCCAGTGTACAAGCCGCGTGAATGCTTGATTCTACTAGATATAGGTGATGAGGTACCAGAATGAAGTAGTAGTAGCATGGCAACAAAGGCAAGAGGAGTAGTACCTTCAGGAAGAGCCACAATAGAGGACTCTGACGTTGAGTTAGATTCCTCCTCCTCTAATGATGAGGACTCTTCCACCGAGGAAGAGTCTCCGGTGAGAGAATCGGAGTACCAAGAGGAAAAGGTGAGGAATCAGTAGTAGCAGCCATCGTAGCAGCAGGTAGTAGATGTAGCTCGCGCTTATGTATCCCACCACGACCATACGATGCTACAACTGGCAAATGGACTGGTATGAGTCATGCCTTTGTGCCTGAGGGATAGCCATCCATACTGGAAGAAGCGCTTGGTCTACCATATGGGGTCAAGTGGAAGGCCGCCATTGAAAATGAGCTGGCCTCATAGAAGGAGAAGAGACTATAAAAGCAGGTGGACGGGCCCACTGGCACCCACGTTGTTGGGTGTAAGCGGGTTATAGTCAAGAAGCTGAAACAGGATGGGACCATTTACTGCCACAAGGCACGGCTGGTCGCCAAGGGTTTTGCGCAGTGATCGGGGTGCGAGTATGACAAGGCGTACGTGCTTGTTGTCATCTTTGTGACGATCTGGTCTCTCCTCATAACAGCAGCGATTGAGAACTTAGAGGTTCACCAGATGGATGTCAAGACTGCCTTTCTCTTCGGAAATCTTGACAAAGAAGTTTTGATGGAGGTACCTGAGGGGGTGGATGCACCACAGAGAAACGTTTGCAAGCGCGTCAAGTCATTGTATGGGTTGAAACAGGCCCCAACATGCTCGTACCAGGAGATTCATGCCTTCATGAAGGGGTCCGCGTACGATCACTACAAGAACGACCTCAATATATACGTACAAGAGGACGAGGATGGCCAAATCTTGGTGGCTCTTTACGTCGATGACCTCATCATCTGTGGATCATTGACAAACCTGTTGAAGGACATCAAGATACAGCTGAGTAACCAGTAACAGATGAAAGACCTGGGACCTCTTGAGTACTACCTAAGTATAAGTGTCTCGCGAGATTGCTCAGCCAATACCATGAGGCTCAGCCATACCAAATACATTGACCACATCCTCAAGCGGTATAACACACAAGACTACAAACTCGTCAGTACCTCTATGGTAGTAGATTACATCCTAACCTTAGCTGCTACTCTTAATAACAAAGCAGAAAAAGTCGACATGGCAGGCGTGCCATATCAGTCTACCGTGGACAGTCTAATGTACGCGATGGTCATGACTCACCCCAAAATCTGTCACGCTGTGGGGTATGTGAGCAGGTATGTGGCCACAAAATCTTGGACTTCAAAACGGGCAAGCACCTGAAGGATACGCGACACCTGGGCATCCACTACCGTGGAGTGTCATAGTCGGAATCCTTGCGGTTCATGGTGTACACCGATGTAGATTGGACCAGGAATGTCGACAATCATAAGCCCACGTCGGACTACGTGTGCGTGCTAAATGGAGAAGTCGTGTAATGGGCGAACCGCAAGCAGGACTGTATCACCCTCTCTGCAATTGAAGCAAAGTACATGACTCTGGCGCAAGCGTGCAAGGAGAAAACATGACTACATAGTCTGCTCCAAGAGATAAGAACAGCTCAATCAGCTACAACGGTGGTCAAGGTGGACAACAAGTCTGCCATGGACATTTCCAAATCCGGCACCTTGACGTGAAGGACACAACTCATCAAAGTTTGGTATCATTTGAGTCCCGACCTGGTCGCTAAGGGAGTAGTGGAGCTAGAACACGTTGCGTCCAGGCTCAACCGGGCAGACATGTTGATAAAACCCCTGGACCAAGAAGTCTATCTCCTTGGAAGACAGGGAATCGGCATGAAGAGTGCAAGTGACCAAGACTGAAGATAGGACAAGTGGCCAAAGGTGCAAAAGAGAGATTCTTGTTATTTGGATGCCCCTTGGCCACTAGTCTCTAGAATAAGCAAGTAGTGGATGGACTAGGCATGCACTGCTCATGTGGAGCCAATCCCTGGATCCGGTCTAATAGGCCATGCATGCACTGTCCTTGTTTAAGGATACGTCCCCTGAGTTTCTGATGATGACTATTCAGATTGTCAATCGGACCATAGCAATGGAAAAAAAAAGTCTCAAAATGTCAGCTGTCCAAGTTTAAGGCCGATCCAACGGCCGGATTAGAAGATGTAAGGTGTGCCTTTGATCAGGGGATGACCTCCTTAATTTAGGGAGTATCATCGGCCGAGGTACGCACGCTTCGACTTTGCCGAGGTGCACACACGTCGACTGCCAAATACACTCCTCAGGTATTTATGCCTTGTACTTGCCATTGTATCAAGTACTCCTTCACTTAATATCTCTTGTTTGAGCTGTGCGCTTGAGAATGAGCTTCATATAAACTACTTAGGTGGTTGTAATCTTGCTTGTGTGAGAGTGCTGACATAATTTGTTGGGCTCTCACACCAAGAAAGAAGAAGGCTTATGGCGTAGGAGTATTGGAACTGGAGGAGAGGGGGAGCCTTGGAGGAGCGAGCATGTGGGACTGAAAGGGCATCAGTTGTACTGAAGAATGGTTGCTGAATCACTCAAAATGATGGCATACATATAGAGCTAGAGCTTGGGCAAGTCAGCCCTCTCATAAGCCATACCACATAGCCATGGAGGGTAAGGCTCACACCCTAGAGTCCATAATCTCACACAAGAGTGGAAATAAGCCTAGCAATCAAACTGACCATTCACATACGACCTAGAGAACTAGAAAATACTCTCATGGCACACTCCTAGTGGTCACATAACCCACAATCCCATGGAGAATTGCCATGTGTCCATGGCGAGCACATAAGGATCTCACCTCACCTAAAAAGTAAGGAGAGAGTGTCCTGACTAGGAAAAGATACCTATATTTTTCCTTGTCAGCATACTCTAACAAGGCAATCCAAGAATGTAGGACATTTTTGGATATTTCTCCCATCAGGTCTTTACCCTGGACCTCTTGCCCTTTTTCTTTTCTCGGGCTAAAGCATGGAGCCATCGCCCATGGTATTCCAGACATCGGCGGTCCATGACCCCTGAAACGTAAAAAATTCATACTTCTCAATCCGACTGTTGGATCGGCCTGACACTTGGACCTTAGATATTTCGCCACTTGATCTTTCCGATGGTAAAGTCGGATTGACGATCGGACCAGGCATCTGGTACTTTCCTGTAACCTGCTTTTGTGGACCTGAAATTGAGCCGGATGGCTCCTTTCCCAACAATCTATCACTTTGCCGTAGTCAAAGTGGATTGAGTCTACATGCCTTCATGCAGAACTGCTGTTTCTCACGGGTCACTAGCTTGGTACAGAAATCAGCAACCGGATTGCTGGTTGGAGTAAATTCCAGCTTGATAGCACCCTCCTGAACCATGTACCTGATGAAGTGATATGCCATATCAATGTGCTTGGTGCGTACATTGTGCTAAGGATTCTTGGCAAGTGTGATTGCACTTTGGTCATCGACGTACTCAGGAACTGGAACTACTGCACTTCCACTCATCTCGCCATGAGACGTTGAAGCCAAAGTGCTTCCTTTGCTCCAAAGCTGAGAAAGACGTACTTAGCTTTTGTGCTTGAGGTGGCCACGAACACCTACCGCATGTTGCACCAGCTGATGGCCCCACCATTCATGAGGAACACATGTCTAGAGATGGACTTGCGGTCCTCAGGGTTTGAAGCCCAATCTGCGCCTGTGTAGGCGATGATGTTGTTCTCGTTGCCGTCGTAGGTGCTGCCAATGTTGATGGTTTCCGCAAGGTAGTGGAAGATGCGCTTCCCTGCCTTGTGGTGCTCAGGTCTGGAATTAGTCATGCCCTGGCTCATAGCGCTCATACCCTGTGCAAGGTCTGGTCTGGTTCCCATCCTCAGGTACATGAGACTGCCGACGGCGCTTTGGTACTTCTGTCGCTCAGCTGTATCTGCTTCTCCACTGGAGCTTACGAGGTGCTGCCGCGTCTCAAGCGGTGTGCCGATGGATTTTGCCTCTACCCTGCCGACCTGCTGCAGCACGTCCTTGATGTAGCCACTCTGCTACAGTGAGAGAGGGCATGACTTGCGGTCATGCGTGATCTGGATGCCAAGGAAGTGTGATGCCTCCTCGAGATCAGACATCTGGAAGCGCTCCTGCATGGCCTGCTTGAACTAAAAGTAGTGGAGACATGCTATTGGAAAGGAGGACCATGTCATCCACATAGACAATGATGATGAGGATCTCATGCTCATGCTCCCAGCGATACATGCTGTAGTCATAATCGCTGCGCTCAAATCCCATGTACTATAGCACCAAATCCAACTTTTGGTTCCAAGCACGCAATGCTTACTTGAGGCCGTACAACGACTTCTGCAGCCTGCAAACCAGGTGCTCTTGGTTATCCAGGATGAATCCCTCTAGCTGCTCCATGTAGATTTCCTCCTCCAAGTCATCGTTCAAGAATGCCGTCTTGACACCCATGTGCTGAATCTCGAAGTCCTCAGCCGTGGTATAAGAAAGAGCGTGTGCACACAGGCAAACTTTGCAACAGGAGCAAAGGCTTTTGTGAGCCAAGCCGCATGCAGCATGGAGTGTGCCGACTGAATGATGATGTAGTTGGTACGTTCTGCTACACCGTTCTACTATAGCGAGTATGGCACGTTATGCTGTACCTTGATGCCAGCTACTGTGAGGTAGTCCTGGAACTCCTTGCTCAGGTACTCTCTACCGCGGTCGTTGCGCAACGCCTTGACCTTCTTGCCAATCTGGTTCTCCACCATTACCTTGAACTCCTTAAACCTGTCAAAGAACTTTACCTTGGAGGAAAGGAAGTACACAGTAGTGTAACGGCTGAAATCATAAATGAAGGTGAGAAAATACCTAGAGCCTCCAAAGCTTTGGATGTGCATCGGGCCACACAAGTCTATGTGGACTAGCTCCACCTCCTTTGCACGCTCCCCTACTCCGAAGAACGCATCGCAATGCTGCTTCCCCTCCAAACAGCCGATGCACAACTGCTGCTCAAAGTTAGAGATGGTGGGCAAGTCACGCACCATGTGTTTTTTTTGTAATTGCTGCAAGGCATGGATGCCGATGTAGCCATAGTGCGCATGCCAGATTTTGCCATCTCTGGCCTGCACCACTACTGCAAGACTCTGCTCGCGCAAGAACTTGGTCGCCCGCAACAGGCGGTACATGTCGCCTTCCTTCACTGACCTGGCCAACTTCTCTCCTGTTTCCTTGTCGAGGATGTAGCCATAGTCATCGACAAAGATGACTCGTTGTCCTGTATTGGTAAAAGAGGACACAGAGAAGGTTGAATGCAGTATCAGGTATGTACAGTACACCATGGAACAATCCCACTTCAATGCCACGCGGGGTTTCCAACCACATCTCCAGAATCCCAATCCCTTCAGCATACACCATGAGATCATCATCCAAAGCAATTGGTCGGGGGGGTATGGAGAGTAGCTGCGTAAACCACTCCTTGTGATGTGTCAGGCTCTTAGTACACCCTGAGTCGTTGTACGATGCCACATCCACCTTCTCCTTCTGTGACATGTCAAACTTTGCCATGAAGAGGCGGTGGCGCACCTCCTTGGCCACGTTCATGTTGCCAAAATGGTGCACGTACGTCTGGTTCTGCTGCTACTGCTGCTGACACTGTTATGATTGCTGTTGTTGTGGAGATTCCTGCTTTTGCTGCTACTACTGCTCCTCTTCTAGTCCCTCTTGAACTTGAAGCACACTTTCTTGTAGTATACATCTTTCAGGCAATAGTGGCACTTGCCTTTCTTCTTACCTTTCTGCTGTCCAGACTGGTGCAGCTGGTTACGTGAGCTTGTGGCCACAAATGCTGCTTCACTGTTGCCGCTGCCATTGTGTTTTGCTATACTGCAACGGAGTTCTACCTTCAAAAGGTACGTGTAGATGAAATCTAGGTCAAAAGTCGGCTGGTACTCGAACGTCTCTCACACCATGTCGTAGCTCATTGGGAATCCCCTCAGGAAGAGAATGATGAAATGCTCCTCTTCCACAGGTTTGTCGGCCGCTTTCAGCTACTTTGCCAGCTCCTTTCCCCTGTCGAAGTACGCCTCCATCCCTTCATCACCCTGCATTTCCAATGCCATCATCGTCTGCTAGCATGAGAAATATAGAACCCTTACTCTCATACTTCTTGCACAATGTGTCCCACCCCTCTTTTGCAGTAGCATTGTCACTCATGTACTGAAGATGTGGAGTTGGAGGTGGTGTTAACAAGCAGCATGAAAGCCTGCCTGTCCTTCTTCCACTCCTCAGATGTCGCTACTGTATTTGTAGATGAACTTGCATCTGCTGCACCTTTCTACGGCGTCTTTCCCACCACCACCTCTGCTACGATGATGCCTTTTCCCTGTGGAGGCAGAGCGCGCTCGTCGCCGCTCACCATCTCCCACAAGCCCCTCTCCTAAACAAGGATACAGGTACAAATCTTCCAAAACGTGAAGTTGGCACGTCCTTCCACCCTCTCCAAGGGCTAGGCTGCTGTGACCATGCGTGCTGCTGCCATTTTGAGCTTTGGTGATGCTCAACGCTGCCCTTGGGTGGCGACGCTACTCCTGCTTCTGCTGCTACTTCTACAAGAAATGAATGAGACAGAAAATGGACTGTACATACCAGCAAATTGGGAATTTAAAAACCTGAGTCCACCACCGGAAAATGCAGCTGAAAATCTTTCCGATTGACCCATAAAACAAGGTCATCAACAAGGGATTTTGAAATATATACCCTCTTGAAAACGGGATATGCTTCTGCTCCTACCCCAACTCAGACCAGCCAGGTTGTAAACAGCATTTCTCCAAAACGAATCAATGGAATGCAAATATATTTGCACCAATGGAAAGCTGACGAAACATACTACAATTTGCATGTGCCAATTTTTACATTTGACAAAGGAACCAGAACGTTATGGTCATCACAAGACGGTAGTCTTACTCATAGAGAAGAGTGTAGCCTAGGCCAACCTCATTTTCAGTATAACTCTCAATCTGACCGTTAGATCATCACGATCTTGGGCTCGTTGGAAAGATTGTCTTGCAAACTAGAAGATCTTATGGTGGATTGTCAAATTTGGTCAACTTTTGACCCTAACCCGTCACTTTCAAAGTGACGGCCTGTGCTGCCTGAAACTTGTATAACTTGGCTCTGATACCAAATATTGGAACTGGAGGAGGAGCAAGCCTTGGAGCAACGAGCATGTGGGACTGAAAGGGAATCAGTTGTGCTGAAGAATTGTTATTGAATCACTCAAAATGATAGAGTACATATAGAGCTAGAGCTTGGGCAAGTCAGCCCTCACAAGCCACATCATTTAGCCATGGAGGCTAAGACTCACATACTAGAGTCCATAATCTCACACAAGAGAGGAAATCAGCCTAGCAACCAGGCTGACCATTCACACACGACCTAGAGAGCTAGAAAATGCTCTCATGGCATACTCCTAGTGGTCACATAATCCACAATCCCATGGAGAAATGCCATGTGTCCATGGCTAGGACACAACGATCTCACCTCACCTAAAAAATAAGGAGAGATACCTTTTTCCTAGTCAGCACACTCTGACAAGGATATCCAAGAATCTAGGACCTTTTTGGATATTTTTCCCATGAGGTCTTGACCCTGGACCTCTTGCCCTTTTTCGTTTCTCAGGCTAAGGCATGGAGCCATCGCCCATGGTTGCCCTAGACACCGGCGTTCCATGATCTCAAAAACTTTGAAAATTCATCTCTGTATTAGACTGTTGGATCGGCCTGAAACTTAGACCGTAGACATTTTGCCACCCGAACTTTCTAATGGTGAAGTCCGATCGATGATCGGACCAGGCATCTGGTAGTTTCCTGGAACTTGCTCCTGTGGACGTGAAACTGAGCCGGATTACTCCTTTCCTAACGGGGAGCTCCTAAGACCTTGAGTAAAAGCAACTAGATAACTAGGTCTCACCAGAGGCATAGTTAATTCCTTGGGGGTTATCGTGATCCTTGGGTGAAAGCCCCTTGGACGGTTGGCAATTGCCATTGTGTCAACGCTGTTTTCTAGACCGGACTCTCAGGCCATGTGACTGAGGAATGGAAAAAGGGTTATGGGACCATGCCTTGTATGAGACTTGGTTAAGAAAATCATACAGGTTGCTTAGTAGCTTAGCAAACGTGAGGAGCGGATACCCTTTTTCACACCTAGAGGTGCTCCTCATCGCCCTCCGTCCAGGACATCTCATCAGCCTGACATCGTCATCAACGGTAGGTGTGGTAGAGCGGCCTCAACTGAAGTAGATTGAACTCAACCTCATAAACTACCTCTCTACCTATCATTGAGGAGAAATGCAAGAGTGTTATCGAGGAAGGCTCGTTGACCAACACACTTGTGGCCACCACTGGAGTTATGCCATCTTTAGTAGAGATAGGAAGTGGTATTCATGTGTCCATCCCTACATTCGATGGGACAGGATTCTTGCTCTGGAAATGGCAGTTTCATGTCATAGTCGATGACCGTCATCTCCCGTACTTCACAGGGGAGGCTGGCCAACCACTTTCATCCCAACCAGAGGAACTGGCAATGTAGGAGACCAATAAGAAATGCATGACCATTATGGTCTCAGCACTGTAGCAGTATCTGCTTTTTCAGATCAGTGGCCTCACAAACACAACTAAGGCATGCAAGAAACTATATAATATCTACCATAGTGATTCTCTCGCCAACCGTTTGTTCATCCTCCAAGAATTTCTTAAGATGTAGTTAACTGAGGACAAGGATGTCCAAACATTCTTGCAGAAGCTTGAGACTCTCCTTCAACAAGCCAGAAATATGGAATAGAGCATTGAAGCCGACATGCAGGTGATGATTCTCCTCGTGGCTCTTCCACCAAGCTGGAGATCCATGATCACTGTGATTGGTGGATGGCCAGAGGACCACATGATGTACTCCAACATCTCAGAGTACATCCGCAGTACGGCTATGTGACATAGTCGTAGTGAGGCCAACATTGTAGCCTATGCTAAGAATGCAGCAGGCAGCAGTGACACTAGCAACTCAAAACAGCAGTAGGGGATAGGCGGCACGGGGAAGGACAAGCGACAGCATGGCAACTGTCATAGGTGTGGGAAGGCAGGGCACTGGGCACGCAAGTACCGTCCTCTTAAGAAGGAACGGATCAAGGGAGATGGAGAGAAGGGTGACAAAGGAGGCAAGGATAGGAAGTAGTCCACTGCATTGATGGCACATGGCATAAGTGGCACTCAAAATGCACTCCTTAAGCCAAGGGCCTTTGCACTTGAATCTGGCACAAATCACCATTCCTCCAATGACAAACTGGGGTTCATCTCCATGGACACCTACTACTTCAACTTCTGTTGTGCTAACGACAGGGTGGAACTAGCTGAAGGGGTGGATGACAAGCTAGTCACCATCCATGTGAATGGCCAAGAGGATGAACTCAAGGTCACCGAGGCAGTCTATCTACCCAACTTTGCTGCCAACCTACTCTCCATTAGCAAGATGACTAACCGAGACGTGATTATCTTCTTAAAAAAGAACAGGGTCGTCAACCTTTCTACATTGGTAGTGAAGATACAGTATGCTGTAAAGAGTGTGGTGGCTAAGGTTCCATGCGTTGATGGCCTCTACATCCACTAAACCAAAATAAAAGGTGCTGTTGAAGCTGGGACATCCATGACCACCGGGAGCAATCAGGTGGTAGAGACAGAAAGCAGCCGCCCATCAACAGCAGCAGATTTAACAAAAGCAGTAGAAGTTGCGACACCCACACAATTCAAAGCAGTCACTTAGATAGCCACGGCATCGGAAGCGAACTGTGACCAAGATCTTTGGCACATGCGCTTGTCCCATGCCGCCCAATCACGTTGGAGACAATGTACAAACACAAGCTGGTGCGGGGCTTGGCCTTGGAGAAGGGAGATGGTATAGAGAAGGGGAAGAACGTATGTGAGATCTACCTTATGCACAAGGCTAAGAGGAAAGGGTGCAAGAGGAACGAGCACAAAAATCTGGTGAATAAACCTCTTGAATTGATCTACACCGGCGTGTGCGTGCCGACACAAACAATCTCAGTTGGAGACTAAAGGTATTTCCTCACCTTCATCAATGAAAAAACCAGAAAAATCTGGATGTACTTCATAAAGATGAAGAGTGAGATAAAGGAGCATCTGTAGTACCTTGTTGCAGTGGTTGAGCGGCAGACCGGCAAGAACGTCAAGGACCTTTGTTGTCATAACGGTGGGAGGTACAAGGCCTATGAGGACTGGCTGGCAGAGCGGGGGATATGGTAGGAGAGTACGGTACCTGAGTTGCCCGAGAGTTATGGTATTCTTGAACGGCTCAATAAAACTATCCTTGTGATAATAAGAATGATGTTCTATGAAGGAAAGCTTCCAGGAAGGTTTAGGACTAAGGCTACTAGGACAGTGGCCTACATCATCAACCTCACACCTGAATTAGCCCTTCGCGGAAAGGGAGAAAAGAAGCTGCCGCCAATGACTCCCCAATAGGCATGGTCGCGGAAAAAGCTAGATATCTCGTATTTGCAAGTTTTTGGCTGCCAAGCCTATGCCAAGAAGCTGACGAATGAAGGTGCCAGTAAGTTGGATCTACACCATAAGAAATGCCTACTCTTCAAGTACAATAACACCCAATGCTCATACAGGCTCTTGGACAGACGAGGCAATAAAGTGATTTGTAGTATGGACGTGGACTTTAACGAGACTATGATAGGAGTAAAGTAGCAGTTCAAGGATGAACCATTACCCAAGCCGGGTGAATGACTGGTTCTACTGGAGACAGGTGATGAGGCACCACGAGTGAGGAGCAACAGTAGACGTCACAACAGAAAGTCGTAAGGTGCAGCTCGCGCTTATCTGTCCTGCCACGAAAGTGTGATGCTACAGCCGGCGAACGGACTGGTCTGAGTTATGCCTTTCTGTCTCAAGGAGAGTCATCCACAGTCGCAAATGCCCTTGCTCTACCAGATTGGACCAAGTGGAAGGCTGTCATTGAAAGCAAATTGGCCTCACACAAGGAGAACAGAACATGGATGTTGGTGGACCGGCCTACACGTACCCACGTTGTAGGATGCAAGTCAGTCACGGTCACGAAACTGAAGCAGGATGGGACCATCGACCGCCACAAGGCGTGGTAAGTAGCCAGGGGTTTTGTGCAGTGGCCGGGAAGTGAGTACGACGAGACATATGTGCCTGCCATCACCTTTGCAACAATCCGGTCCCTCCTACATTACTAACGGCCTAGATTTAAGAGGTTCACCAGATGGATGTCATTTGCCTTTCTCTACGGAAAGTTTGAAAAAGAAGTCTTCATGGAGATACCCGAGGGGGTGGATGCACCATCCAAAAAGTTTACAAGCTCCTTAATTTATCGTATGGGCTAAAACAAGCTCTGAGGTGCTGGTACCAAGAGATGGACGCCTTCATCAAGATGTTTAGGTACAGTCACTACTAGAACAACCTCAGTATATACGTATGAGAGGACAAGGACGACGTCCTCTTGATGGCTCTTCACGTCGATGACATCATCTGTGCATCATCGATAAAGCTGCTGAAGAACATCAAGATACAACTGAGCATCCAGCTGTAGATGAAAGATGTGGGACCTCTTGAGTACTACCTAGGCATCAGTGTCACAAGAAATTGCTCATTCGGTATCATTAATCTTAGCTAGACTAAATACATTGACTACATCCTCAAGAGGTATGAAATAGATGACTTCAAATCCGTCACCAACCCTATGGCATTCGATAGTATCCTAATCTCAGCTGTTGCTCCTACCAATAAAGCAGAGTAAGTCAATATGTCAGGCATGTCATATCAGTCTGTTGTGGATAGTCTAATGTACGCGATGGTTATAACTCGTCCCGACATCTGCCACGCTATGGGGCAGGTGAGGATGTATGTGGCCAAACCTTTGGCCACAACACTTGAAAACAACAAAACAGATCTTTTGCTACCTGAAGGACATGTAACACCTGGGTATCCACTACGGTGGGTGCCACTGTCGGAATTGTTACGGCTCATGGTGTATATTGATGCAGATTGGGCTGGGAATGTCAACGATCACAAGTCCATGTCGGGCTACGTGTGCATACTGAAGGGAGGAGCCGTGTCATGGGCGAGCCGTAAGCAGGATTGCATCTCCCTCTTCGCAGCCGAAGCAGAGTACATCACCTGTGCAGAAGTATGCAAGGAGACAATGCGGATGCATAGTCTGCTCAAAGAGATATGAGCACCTCAATCAGCCAGAACGGTGGTCAAGGTGGACGATAGGTCTGTCATCGACATGTGAAAACCTGGTACCTTGATGCGGAGGACATACACATCAAATTTCAGTACCCCTTCATTCGTGTCCTAGTCGCTAAGGGAGTGTGGAGCTGGAGTACATTGCATCCAAGCTCAACCGGACAAACATGCTGACAAGTGATGAACGCTACAGACAGGACAAATGGTCAAAGGTACAAGGGAGAGATTATTGTTATTTGGATGTATTGGAACTGGAGGAGAGAGGGAGCCTTGAAGCAGGGAGTATGTGGGACTGAAAGGACATCCTTTAGACTGAACAATGGTTGTTAAATTACTCAAAATGATGGAGTATGTATGGAGCTAGAGCTTGGGCAAGTCAGCCCTCTTACACGCCAGACCGCTTAGCCATGGAGGCTAACTCACACACTAGAGTCCACAATCTCACAGAATAGAGGAAATGAGCCTATCAATCAGGCTAACCAGTCACTCAAAACCTAGGAAACTAGAGAATGCTCTCATGGCTCAGTCATAGTGGTTACACAACCCACAATCTCATGGAGAATCGACATGTATCCATGGCTAGCACACAAGGATCTCACATCACCTAAAAAGCAAGGAGAGGTACTTTTATCCTAGTCAGTACACTCTGACAAGGCAATCTTAAGGCCAAGGACCTTTTTGGTTATTTCTCCCATCAGGTCTTGAGCCTGGACCTCTTGCCTTTTTCTTTCCTCAGGCTAAGGCATGGAGCTGTCACCCATGGTCACCCAAACATGGGCAGTCCATGACACCGGAAACTTCAAAGATTCATATCGTCCGATCCGACCGTTGGATCGGCCTGAAACTTGGAGCATAGACAATTTTCCACCTGACCTTTCCAGAGGTGAAGTTAGATTATCGATCAGAGCAGGCATCTGGTAGTTTCTTGGAACTTGCTCTAATGGACCTGAAACAAAGTTGGATGACCCTATGTCCAACAGGATGTCCCTTGGCCACAAGTCTCCAAAATTGACAAGTAGTGTACGGATCAAGCATGCACTACTCATGTGGAGCAAATCTCTGGCATCCAATCCGACATGCCAGGTATACACCGTCCTTGTTCAAGCATACGTCCCCTAGGTTTCTGATGATGGATGTTCAAACTGTCAATCTGATCATATGGATGGAAAGAGCAGGTGTCAAATAGTCTACTGTAGGTTTCGGGCTGATCCAACAGTCGGATTGGTGATCCAACGGTCGGATTGGATGATGCACCTAAGCTATATATGCCCTGTACTTTCCATTGTCTCAACTACTCCACTTGATATCTCCTATTTGAGCTGTGCGCTTGAGATTGAGCTTGATATGAACTACTAAGGTGGTTGTAATCTTGCTCGTGTGAGAGTGTTGACTTAATCTGCTAGACTCTCACACCAAGGATGAAGAAGGCTTAGGGTGCGAGAGCCCCTAAGACCTTGAGCGAAAGTACCTGGATAATTCGGTCTCACCAGTGGCATAGTTAATTCCTTGGGGATGATCGTGATCCTTGGATGAAATTCCCTTTGAGTGTTCGTAATTGCCATTGTGTTGGTGCTGTTTTCTAGACCGGAGCTCTAGGCCACGTGACTCAAGAATGACAATCATGAGAGTGATATCTTCTAGTTGAAATACTAGGAGCAGACGACATGTTCTATTGCATTGGCCTTGTTAATCCGTTATCTTAGGTCGGTTGATAAAGGATTATAGGCTTATAGTGACTAATTATGAGGTAGACATTTGCATTATCACTTGCCCTCTTTGTTTTGCAACATTCATCAGCTCCATCAGGTCCACTTACTCCATTTGCTCTAACAGTGGATGCTAGCACTTAGCAAATAAGGACCAAAAACAAGCTTTGCCTTTGCAGATATGATCCTTCGGTCCTAACCAGTATAAGCTCTACCCTTGGAGGTACAAATTCTTCTTTGTTTATAGGTGATCAACGGCTGAGGAATATGCAATGAATCTACACCTCCCAAATTGGTAGTCAGCATACATCAGCCTAGATCAGCCTCAACAAAGCATAGAACTAGGGAAGCAGAGGAAGCACTATGATGATGCCTAAGATGCTCAATCTTGAGTAGCTCAATTATGGTATGTGAAAATTCATAGGAATAGGTTTTCCCTTATAGAAATGGTAATTTGAGTATCGTTAGAGGGTACATCTACCTGAAAATATTCCTCTAAGAAGAGGTTGAACCACCAAAAGATTGCGGGTATAAAGAATAGAGTGCCAAAAACGACATGATGCTTATGATCCTCGTGACATTAGTACATGAGTGACAACATGCCCCTCTCCATAGAATCACACATGCATCTATGGCTTGTAAAAAATTTGCACATATGAACTAATGAAAGGCTCTTGCTAATCACCTCTTCATTTTTCACAAATTGATTCGGATGAGAGTGAGTAAGGAATAGACCATCCAGGACATCCTGGTGTACTTTGAAGGACTACTATAACAAGTGACCGAGATAAACTTGGAAATTGTTACCAATATGCAAGCCATGATCCTCCTCATGATACTACCTGAAAGTTGTGATCCTCTTATCACTATCTTGGGTAGAAAGAAGAAAGAGGAGCTGATATATGAGGTTGTGTTAGAGTACGTACGGAAGAAGGCCATGTGTGATAATGGTAATTTGGTCAATATTTTAGCCTACATTGTATAGTATATCGGCCGTGACAATAACTCCTCTTCTTGTAAAAGTGGTAATAGAAGTGGTGGTATTGGTGGATGAAGAGGTAATGGTGGTGGTGAAAATGGTCAAAGCGTCATGGGAAGTGCCATAACTATGGCAAGCCTAGACACTAGGCATGCGAGTATAGTGTACGGAGGTAATGGTTGAAAAAATGAATATAAAGGGTAAGAAAACAATTAACAAACATGATAGCTGAGAGTCTGTCCCAATCAAGAGAGCAAAACTTCTCAAGCAACGAGCTTACGGGCTCTACTCCAGCATGAACCACTACTCTTGGAGGGAGAAGGATACGTTCCTCTCCATTAAGAATACCAAATATTGCTTCATCTCTACCAATGGCAGCCTTTACAATTCACAAGGTGAGGAAAACAAGTTGATTAATATGAATATGAATGATACAAAGAAAGACTTGAAGCTATAGAACATTGTCTACATACGTTTTTTTTTACAAACCTCTTGTCGGTCCAAAATCATAGACCACGACATGACGGTCGTCTCCCCTAAGGAAGAGACTGTGATTATCAAGAACAACAACATCAATATCTATTCCAAGGAGAGTCTTGTTACATATATTGCAAGATTTGATGGGCTCTATGTGTTATAAATCGAGCCCCTTCAGAGTACAAATCCGGGTTATGTAATGGTTAAAGAGCCCAAGTCCCCAAAGCCTGATATTGTACCACATGCTGTCACCATCGCGACTAACTATACCAAAGATACAGATTCTAAGCTGTGGTACAGGCGTTTTGGCCATGTGGCTCATAGTGCACTATAGACTATGTAGTGATACAAAGTGGTTCATGAAATGGAAGAATGCAAGGCTAAGGATGAGGAAAAGTACAAGAAGTTGTCTGAACTATGCCTCCAAGGTAAGGCAAGGAGAAATTCCTTTGACTATAATGGGCAATGTACGACACAAATCTTAGACCTGATTCATTCTGATGTGTGTAGAAAATTCCGCACTCCTTTTAACAGCGGTAGCAAGTAATTCTTCACTTTCAAACATGGCCATAGTAACATGATATGGATCTACTTCCTCAAGGTAAAGCGAGAAGTTCAAGAGAAGCTTCAAGAGTTAATCACCATGATAGAGTGATAGAGAAGTAAGAAGATCGAGCTAATTCACATAGCTAAGTACAAGGTATGGAAGGAATGGTTGACTCAATATGAGATCAATCCCTACAGTATCATAACTTACATCACCCATAGCAATGGCGTTGCCGAGCGTATGAACAAAAATATCCTTGACATGACAAAGTATGCTCTTTGATGCCAAAATCAAATATTGTTTCTTTCTTGAAGCTATAAGAACTACATGCTACCTTGTTAATCTTACTCAAGGAGCTGCACCTAGAAGATGTGGCAAGACGTAGGAAGAGAAGTAGATGAGAATGTAATAGGAAGCTTTGTGAGGGAAGAAGCCATGTGCCTCACTCTTGAGGGTCTTCGGCTATACTACATAGGCAAAAGTCCAAATAAATGGAGATATTAAGTTGGATTCTCGTACTTACAAGTGTACAATGGCCAGCTACAATACTACATACAAGGCATACAGGTTGAGGGACCATGTAGTTTGAAATCTCATCAAGAGCCAAGATGTCGAATTTTAGGAAAGCTCCTAGAACCTGTCCATGCTCCTAAAAATGGAGAGTTGTTTTTCTTGCTCAAATTTGGTAATGAAGCATGTGAGAACTGGTAGATACTACCTCTAAAGTACAATGATGATATAATAAGGAGAGTGATTGTACAAGCAGACATGAAGACGGACTCTAACAATGAGTCTCAATCACCGAGGTTTCTGAGTCCAACTATAAGGATGATGGTTCTTCGTCAAACAACAGATCATCAGCACTACAAGAGCAACACTCGCAGCTAATTCTCAAGGCTCCACCAGCCACACTCAGCACAGACTAGAAGAAACCTCTCCAAAGGTGTGATACTCAGAGTACCAAATAGACTTGACTCTGCTGGTCATACTTTGCTCACGGAGAGCCTGTGACGTTAGCAAAGGTCATGAATATGCCAAATGGAACCTAGTGGAAGGAAGTAGTGTATAGCGTATTCACATCCATAAAAGAGAATGGAACATGGATTTTTAGGATAGGCCACGAAATACCCACGTGATGGGATCAAAATGGGTACTTTAGCAGAAGTTCAAATAGGATGATAGTATGGAGAATTACAAGATAAGAGTTGTGGTAAGGGAATTTTGTAATGTATAAGCTTAGAGTATAAGGAGGTTTTTACGGTCATCATCACATTTGCAGCAATGAGATCCATATTGCGCATCCATATTGTAAAAGATTTAGAGGTCTACCACATGGATATCAAGACTCCTTTCCTCTACGAGAAGCTTGTTGGGAAAGGAGCCACCCGGCTCAATTTCACGTCCACAGGAGCAAGTTCTAGGAAACTTCCAGATGCCTGCTCCGATCGTTAATCCGTCTTCACCATTGGAAAGATCACTGGCAAATTATCTACATTCCAACTTTCAGGCTGATCCAACAGCCGGATTGGGAGATATGAAATTTTGAGGTTTCAGGGGTCATGAACCGCCGATATCTGGGTGACCATGGGTGATGGCTTCATGCCTTAGCCTGAGAAAAGAAAAAGGCAAGAGGTCCAGAGTCAAGACCTGATGGGAGAAATATCCAAAAAGGTCCTTGGTCTTAGGATTGCCTTGCCAGAGTGTGCTGACTAGGATAAACGTACCTCTCCTTACTTTGTAGGTGAGGTGAGATCCTTGTGTGCTAGCCATGGACACATGGCGATTCTCCATGGATTTGTGGGTGATGTGACCACTAGGAGTGTGCCATGAGAGCATTCTCTAGCTCTCTAGGTCGTGTGTGACTGGTCAGCCTGATTGTTAG
>SZWC01000309.1:80531-106854 GCA_023375785.1 Penium margaritaceum | reverse complement strand
ATTCTCCATGGGTTTGTGGGTTATGTGACCACTAGGAGTGTGCCATGAGAGTATTCTCTAGCTCTCTAGGTCGTGTGTGACTGGTCAGCCTGATTGTTAGGCTGATTTCCTCCCTTCTATGAGATTGTGGACTCTAGTGTGTGAGCCTTAGCCTCCATGGCTAAGTGATGTGGCTTGTGAGAGGGCTGACTTGCCCAAACTCTAGCTCTATATGTACTCCATCATTTAGAGTGACTTAACAACCATTCTTCAGCACAAGTGATTCCCTTTCAGTCCCACATGCTCGTTGCTCCAAGGCTCCCTCTCTCCTCCAGATCCAACAAAGCTTGAGAATGGCATACGGATAGAAGTACCTAAGGGAGTGAAGACTCTAAATGACAAGGTATGGAAACTCGGAAAGATGCCCTATGGGCTGAAACAACTCCAAGAATATGGGAGAAGGAGATGGACACCTTCATGATGGGGCTCATCTTCACACACTACAAAAATGACCATAGAGTTTATATGTGAAAGGATGAGTGTCGCTTGATGCTAGTTACATCATACTACATGCCCTGATCATAAAGTTATCGGCAGTTGAGGTGTTGAGAAAGCTGAAGTCAGATCTGAACAGCAAGTACAAAATGAGTGGCATGGATCCTTTGGAGGTCTACCTCGAGATATAAGTGTAATGGAACAAATAATAGGTTCCATTGAGCTGAACCAGACCAAGTAATTCATGGAGGTCCTCAAGCACTACAAGAAAAAGGATTGTAATTCTGTCAACATATCCATGACAAAAGACATCAAGCTCTCCTCCTCCATGAGCTCCAATACAGAAGTAGAACGGCGTGAGTAGAGGATGTTTCCTATGAGTCTGCTATTGGTATCCTCATATATGCCATGAAAGGGACACGCCTTGATATTTTCTATAATGTAGGATAGGTGAACAATTATATAGCTAATCTGGGACCGGAGTATTGGCAAGGAATGAAGGAAATTATGTAGTATCTGTAGAAGACACGATACAAAGAACTTGAATTCGGATACCTAGAAGGATCTGATCCGCTATGCCTAGTGTATTATACCGACACTAATTTAAGAGAGAGAATCGATGATAAAAACTCCAGCTCAGGCTTCGTGTTCCCCTTGAATGGTGATGGGTTCTCTTTGGAAATCAGTGAGAATGCCTATATCCCCCTCCATACCGCTGAAATAAAATAAATTAAGCTATAAGAAGTATCAAAGAAGACATGGTGGCTAAGCAGCTTGCTTGCTGAGATCAAAATGCCACAGATGAAAGCAATGTCAACTGCCTGAGGCGACGGTCTAGAAAACGGATTCTGACATAATGGTTCCCGCCGACCGCTCTTCGTATTGCAACCAAGAGGTGGTATCACCC
The DNA here is from genome assembly GCA_023375785.1 of Penium margaritaceum. Lineage (NCBI taxonomy): Eukaryota > Viridiplantae > Streptophyta > Zygnematophyceae > Desmidiales > Peniaceae > Penium > Penium margaritaceum. The sequence continues at coordinate 105,473 of SZWC01000309.1, read as the reverse complement.
TCAGAGCCAAGGTTCCACACTGAGAAGTTCATAGGAATCACTTCCTTGCACTCTGTCTTTAGCTCCTGGTCACTTTCGCGCAAGGAGCTAACTCCTGGGGCTTAGACCAACTAATGTTTCTTTAGTGTCTGCCTCTGATGGATAACTCTGTAAGGATTCTCAAAGGTAAGAACTGTACTCAATGACAGGCAACTGATAGGTTCTTTTAGTCCTAGAGCCAGCCTCTAGTCTAGGCGCGCAGTTGCTCCTTGGATGAGCGACTTTAGGGGTAATCTGGATTGCGTCATCCCCCCTACCTACATGGCACTCCCTGTGACCGCCAAGTGGTGCCAGCTACCAAGGACCTTCGAATGTCCTACGATGCCTCAAATAACCTTCATGTCCCCCTTTTGGTCACAAAGAAAATAAGTCACTGGGCTGGAATTTGACCTAGTGACTTCTCACTCCAGAGAATAACTCTGGAACATCCAAGCCACAAGGAGTTGTCCTAGGTAGTGTTTGCAGGCTATACTATCCAGTTTAGACCAAGGGAACTTGCTCCAAAGGAGCAGTGCATGCCTTGTCTATTGGGACCAGACTTAAGGGACTTACTCCAAGGGAGCAGTGCATGCCTAGTCTGTCCTGTGCCTGTCCAAATGTTAGCGATGGACAATGAGCATATCAGGTCAACAAACTCTCCCTTACACCTCTGTCCATTAGTCATGGGATCTCTCTTCTCTCTAGCAGTCTTGGCCTCAGTTTTCGTGCGCTGTGTTGACCATACCGATGCCTCGAGTACCTGCAGAGTGAGGTTGCTGTCCAGTGCCTTTGTCATGCAATGTGCAAACATCTTCTTGGTCTCGACGTATTCTAGGTCCACGATCTCCTTTCTGATAAGGTCGTGTGAGCAGTGGTACCTGATGTCGATGTGCTTGGTCCGCCGGGAGATGACGTCATCTTGTGCCATTTTCATGGCACTCTTGTTGTCGATGCGCACCTCTATTGCTTCCGTTTATGCCACTTTCATCTCGGCAAGCAAACTACGTAGCCATTATGTCTCCTTGCCTACTTCTGAGGGAGTGATGTACTCTGCCTCAACGATAGAGAAGGAGATATAGTCTTGCTTTCTGCTTGTCCAGGAGACTACACCACCATTCAAGAGGCACACAAAGCCCGAGGTAGACTTTTTGTCATCGATTCTTCCTCTGCAGTCAGCGTCTGTGTAGCACACCTGCTGCAGCAGGTCAGATCCCTCTTAGCCTCCTAATTGGAGTTCCATGTGTCGTGTATTCTGTAGATAGCACATGATCCACTTGACTGCTTGCCAGTGCTGTGGCCTTGGATTAGCCACAAACCTGCTCACTTGTCCCATAGCATAGGAAATGTTGGGGTGTGTTCCCATCATGGCGTACATGAGGCTGCCAATAGCACATTGGTAGGGAATGTTCTCCATCTCACACCGTTCTACATCCGTGCTGTAGCTCATGGAGGAGGAGAGCTTGATGTCTGTTGTCATGGGTGTGCTGATGGGCTTGTAGTCCTCCATGTTATAGCGCTTCAGGACCTCCATGATGTACTTGGTCTGGTTCAACTCGATGGTGCCTGCTGCTCGATTGCGGTGGACGGCTATCCCGAGATAGAACTCGAGCGAACCCATGTCCTTGAACCTGTTGCTAAGATCTGTCTTAAGCGTGTTGAACAGCTCGACTCATGACGGGCAGATGATCAGGTCATCCACGTACAGTACAACCAGCATCAAGCCTTGCTTATCCTCTCGCACATAGACACTAGGGTCGTTCCGGTAGTGCGTGAGGGCGAGCGCGGCCATGAACCCATCCATCTCCTTGTACAATATCCTTAGGGCCTGTTTCAGCCCGTAGAGTACTTTCACCAGTTTGTAAACCTTACACTCCCTCAGGCACTTCCATCAGCACTTCTTTGTCTAGCTTCCCGTAGAGGAAAACTGTATTGACATCCATCTGGTGGACCTCTAGATCTTTTAAAGTAGTGATGCCCAACATGGATCAGATGGAGGCAAAGGTGATGACAGGCGTGAAGGTCTCATTGTACTCTAAGCCTGCACGCTGGGAAAATCCCTTTCCCACAACTCTTGCCTTGTACTTGTCGATAGTACCATCCTGCTTGAACTTTTTCCGAAGTACCCACTTTGACCCTACCACGTGCGCATTCTGGGATCTATCCACAGAAATCCATGTTCTGTTCTCTTCAATAGATGTGAGTTTGCTATCCACTACCTCCTTCCACTTCGCCGCATCTGGCATGTTCATAGCCTCGGTTACGGTCACAAGTTCTCCCTGAACCAAGCATGACCAGCTGAGTACAGTCCATTCCGTACTCTCAGCATCATACTTGGGCGGAGGTTTCTTCTGGCGCGTACTACACCGGAGTATTACGAGAGGTACTTCAAGACATTGTAGCTTCTATTACTCCTGCACTGCCAGTGAGGAAGAGCCACCGACCTCGGAGTTTGACTCAGACGCCTCGGACGACTCAGACTCACTGTCAGAGTCTGTCGTTGTGTCAGCCCGTACAACGACTCTCCCTACAGCACCATCCTTCATTGGCACCATGTGCCAGTTCTCAGGTGCCTGATCACCTGACTCGAGTAACACAACCCACTTTCCTAATTTGGGAGCATGGACGCAATCTAGCGACTCTCCCTTACCAAGGGTTCTTTCTTCAAACTCGACATCTAGGCTCCTGATGAGCTTTCCAGCCGCTTGGTCCCACAGCCAGTACGCCTTGTGTGCAGTGTCCCATGTGACCATTACACACTTACGAACATGTGCATCCAGCTTGCCACTTCCTTCTCCTGCTTGTATCTTTGTCCAGGTAGTACAGCCAAAGACCCTCAAGTGTGAGGCGTCTGGCTTCTTCCCTGACCAAGCCTCCTGTTTTATCATGAGCTGCTTCTCTTGCTCCTTATCACACCTTCCAAGCGCGGCTGCCAGAGTGAGATTCACAAGGTAGCAAGAAGTTCTTGCAACTTCAGCCCAGAAGCAAGGTGGGAGTTTGGCGTCGAAGAGCATGCTTTGTGTCATGCCGAGGATAGTCTGGTTCATCCGCTCGGCAATGCCGTTACTTTGGGGGTATAAGGCGTGGTGGCCTGGTAGTTGATGCTGTGTTGGCTCAACTAGCCTTTGCACACCTCGTACTCACCACCGTTGTCTGTATGCAGTGCCTTGACCTTCTTGCTTGTCTGTCATTCTATCATCATGACAAACTCTTGTAGCTTCTCCTTGACCTCTCCCTTAGTCTTGAGGAAGTAGATCTACATCTTATGACTGCGGTCATTGATAAAGGTCAAGAAATACTTGCTGCCTCCGTTTGAAGGAGTGCAGAATAGTCCTTACACATAAGAGTGAATCAGGTCCAGGATTGCTGCCACATGTTGTCCATTATGCTCAAAGACATTCTCTTTGCCTTGTCTTGGAGGCATGGCTCACACAGCTTCGTGCACTTTCCCTCATCCTTGGCCTTGCATCCCTCCATTCCATGAACTACTTTGTGCTGCTGCATAGCTTGCAATCTATTGTCAGCCGCATGGCCAAACCGCCTTTGCCACAGCTCAGCATCTGTGTTGGTAGAGTTGGCCGCCATGGTGATGACTTGTGGTGCAACAATAGGCTTTGGAGACTTGGGCTCTTCAACTACCGCATATCCATCATTTGTACTTTCAAGGGGTTTGGTCTACAGCACGTAGAGCCCATAAACTCTTGGGACCGATTGTTGGATCTTGAGGAGACAAGGAGTCTTGGAGCAGCGAGCATGTAGGACTGAAAGGGCATCAGTTGTGCTGAAGAATGGTTGTTGAATAACTCAAAATGATGGAGTACATATAAAGCTAGAGCTTGGGCAAGTCAGCCCTCTCACAAGCCACACCACTTAGCCATGGACGCTAAGGCTCACACACTAGAGTCCACAATCTCATACAAGGGAGGAAGCCTAACAATCAGGCTGACCAGTCACACACGACCTAGAGAGCTAGAGAATGCTCTCATGGCACACTCATAGTGATCACATCACTCACAAACCCATGGAGAATCGCCATGTGTCCATGGCTAGCACACAAGGATCTCACCTCACCTAAAAAGTAATGAGAGGTACCTTTATCCTAGTCAGCACACTCTGACAAGGCAATCCTAAGACCAAGGACCTTTTTGGATATTTCTCCCATCAGGTCTTGACCTTGGAGCTCTTGCCTTTTTCTTTTTTCAGGCTAAGGCATGGAGCCATCACCCATGGCCACCCAGACATCGAGGATCCATGACCCCCGAAACTTTGGAAATTCATATCTCCCAATCCGACTGTTGGATCGGCCTGAAACTTGGACCGTAGATAATTTGCCACCTGATCTTTCCAATGGTGAAGATAGATCGACGATCGGAGTAGGCATCTTGAAGTTTCCTGGGACTTGCTCCTTTGGACCTGAAACTGAGCCAGACGGCTCCTTTCCCAACAATCTCCCACTTTGCCGCTGTCAGAGTGGGCTGAGTCCACATGCCTTCATGCAGAACTGCTGCTTCTCACAGGTCACTGGCTTGGTGTAGAAATCAGCAACCTGCCTACTCGTTGGAGTAAACTCCAGCTTGATAGCACCCTCCTGCACCATGTGCCTGATGAAGTGATATGCGATGTCAATGTGCTTGGTGCGTGCATGGTGCTCAGGATTCTTCGCGAGTGCGATTGCGCTGTGGTTGTCGACGCGCACAGGAACTGAACTGCTTCACTCCCACTCATCTCCGCCATGAGACGCTGGAGCCAAACTGCTTCCTTGGCTCCAAAGCTGAGAGAGACGTACTCAGCTTCTATGCTCGAGGTGGCCACGACCACCTGTCGCTTGCTGCACCAGCTGATGGCACCTCCATTCATGAAAAACACATGTCCAGAGATGGACTTGCGGGTCTCAGGATATGAAGCCCAATCTGCATCTGTGTAGCCGATGACGCTGTAGTCGTTGCCGTTGTAGGTGATGCCAATGTTGATGGTTCCAGCAAGGTAGCGGAAGATCCGCTTTACTGCCTTCTGGTGCTCCGGTTCGGGATTAGCCATGTGCTGGCTCATAGCGCTCACAGCCTATGCAAGATCCGGCCTGGTTGCCACCATCAGGTACATACGACTGTCGACGGTGCTCTGGTACTTCTGACACTCAGCTATATCTGCTTCCCCATTAAAGCTCACGAGGTACTGCCACGTCTCCAGCGGCATGCCGATGGGTTTGGCCTCTGCCATGCCGAACCGCTACAGGACGTCCTTGATGTAGCGACTCTGTTATAGCAAGAGAGAGCGTGATTTGCGGTCACGCGTGATCTGGATGCCGAGGAAGTACGATGCCTCCTCAAGATCAGACATCTGGAAGCGCTCCTGCATGGCCTCCTTGAACTCCTCGGTGCAGACATACTGTTGTAACGGAGGAGCATGTCATCCACATAGACAATGATGATGAGGATCTCATGCTCATGTTGCCAGCGATACACGCTGTAGTCACACTCGCTGCGCTCAAACCCCATGCACTGCAACGCCGCATCCAATTTCTGGTTCCAAGAACGCGACGCTTGCTTGAGGTCGTAGAGCGACTTCTGCAGCTTGCAAACCAGGTGTTCCTGGCCATCCATGACGAATCCCTCCGGCTGCTCCATGTAGATCTCCTCCTACAAGTCACCATTCAAGAATGCCGTCTTGACATCCACGCGGTGAACCTCAAAGTCCTCAGGTGCTGCATAAGAGAGGAGCGTACGCACAGAGGCAAACTTTGCAACTGGGGTAAAAGTTTCTGTGTAGTCGATGCCCTCCTGCTGCGAGTAGCCCTTGGCGACCAGCCTCGCCTTGTACTTTTATAGGTTACAATCTGCTCCCCGCTTCTTCTTGAACACCCACTTGCACTTGATCACGTTACGTCCAGGTGGACGCTTAGTCAACTCCCACGTGCCGTTGTCCAGTTGCGATTGTATCTTGCTACACGGCTTGCGCCCAATCTGCTGCATCCGGTGCAGCCATGGCCTCCTTGTATGACGTTGGCTCATCTGAATCTACTGCAACTGCGACATTCATCTGTTCTGGTTTCTGAAGCATCCAGAAATGGCCGCGCTCACCAGCCTTGTAATGCACTCTAAGAAGGTACCTGCGACCTGGTGCTAAAGCATTAGCGGGCGGCTGGCGTGGTGCTGCTGGCACAACTGCTGCTGCTTGTGGTGCTATATCTCCCTCCTCTGCTTGTAACGGTGAGGCTGCTCTATGTACTACATCAGACATGGGAGAGTAGAGTGATTCTCTCATTGTTAGAGTAGAGGAAGGATCGGGAGAGAGTGGATCAGGAATGATTTCTGCTCCCACTGTCTCGTCAGCTGCTGGTTCTACTACCTCTTCACAGACAATATTGGTGGCAATGACATTGCTCTCGTTGAAGACGACATCCCTAGAGATGATGACGTGGCCTGTATCCCTCTCGTAGAGGCAATAAGCCTTGCTTGCCACGTCGTAGCCAATCATGAGCATCTGCGCACTCTTTGCGTCCCATTTCTGCCGCTTCTCCTTGGGCACGTGCATGTGCGCCAGGCTGCCAAATGCTCGGAGATGACCCACGCTCGGTTTCTTGCCAAACCACGCCTCGTACGGCGTCATCTGCTCCAACGCCTTAGTTGGATTGCAGTTCTTGATGAAGAGCGCAGTGCTCACGGCTTCTGCCCAGAAATCGTAGGTCAGTCGAGCTGCATGCAGTATGGAGCGCGCCGACTCCACACTGGTACGGTTGGCGCATTCTGCTACACCGTTCTGCTGCGGCGAGTACGGCGCGGAACGCTGCGCCTTAATGCCAGCTGCTGCGAGGTAGTCTTGGAACTCCTTGCTCAGGTACTCTCCACCGCGATCGCTGCATAGCGCCTTGATCTTCTTGCCAGTCTGGTTCTCCACCATGGCCTTGAACTACTTGAACCTGTCAAAGCACTGGTCCTTGGAAGAAAGGAAGTACACAGCAGTGTAACGGCTGAAATCATCAATGAAGGTCAGGAAATACCTGGAGCCTCCAAAGCTCTGGGTCTGCATCGGTCCGCACAAGTTCGTGTGGACCAGCTCCAACACCTCTTTCCTACGCTCCACTACTCCAGAGAATGCCTCCCGGTGTTACTTCCCCTCCAAACAGCCGATGCATAATTGCTGCTGAAAGTTAGAGATGGTAGGCAAGGCACTCATTATCTGCTTTGCTTGAAGCTATTGCAAGACGCGCATGCTGATGTGGCCGTAGCGCGCATGCCAGTTCTTGCCATCTGTTGCCTGCACCACTGCTGCAAGACTCTGCTCACGCAGGATCTTGGTTGCCCCCTGCAGGCGGTATATGTCGCCTTCCTTCCCCGACCTGGCCAATTCCTCTCCCGTTTCCTTGTCGAGGATATAGCCATAGTCGTCGTCAAAGACGACTCGCAGTCCTGTGTTGGTGAGAGAGGACACTGAGAGAAGATTGAACGCAACATTAGGTACGTACAGCACGCCATGGAACACTCCCACTTCAATGCCGCGCGGGGTCTTCAACCACATCTCCACAATCACAATCCCTTCAGCATAGACCACCCGATCATCACCCAAAGCGATAGGACGGGGAGGGATGGAGAGCAACTGCATAACCACTCCTTGTGGTGTGTCAAACTCTTGGCACACCCAGAGTCTTTTTACCACGCCGGATCCGCCATCTCCTTCTGCGACATGTCAGACTTTGCCATTAAGAGGCGGTAGGCATCTCCTTGGCCATGTTCATGTTGCCAAAATGGCGCACGCCGGTCTGGTTCTGCTGCTGCTGCTGCTGGTGCTGCTCACGTTGCTGTGACTGCTACTGCTGTTACTGTGGAGATTGCTGCTTTTGTTGCTGCTGCTGCTACTCCTTCTGGTCCCTCTTGAACTTGAAGCACTCTTTCTTGTAGTGCCTCTCTTTGTGGCAAGAATGGCACTTGACCTTCTTCTTGCCTCTCTGCTACCCGAACTGCTGCTGCTGCTGGTTGCGTGAGCCCATTGCCATGAAAGCTGCTTCATTGCTGCTATTGTCGCCATTGCGTTTTGCGGCATTGCGACGTAGTTCCACCTGCACCAGGTGTGTGCAGATGAACTCGAGGTCGAGAGTTGGCTCGCACTCTAGCGTCTCTCGCACCGCGTCGTAGCTGGTTGGGAGTCCCCTCAGCAAGAGGAGGATGAAGCGCGTCTCATCCACAGGGTTGCCGGCCGCTCTCAGCTGCTTCGCCAGCTCCTTTGCCCTGTCCATGTTCGCCTCCATCCCTTCACCACCTTGCATTTTTAGCGCCATCATCTTTTCCTCCAAAAGCATGAGGAATGCAGGATCCTTGCTCTCATACTTCTTGCACAACGTGTCCCACCCCTCCTTTGCAGTAGCCTTGTCACTCACGTACTCAAGATGCGAGTTGGAGATGGTGTTGACAAGCAACCTGTAGGCCTGCCTGTCCTTCTTCCACTCCTCATACGCCGCCGCTGCAGTTGTAGATGAACTTGCATCTGCTGCACCTTTCTGCGGCGTCTTCCCCGCCACCACCTCAGCTGCGGTGATGCCTTTTGCCTGTGGAGGCGGAGCGCGCTCGTCGCCGCTCACCACCTCCCACAAGCCCCTCTCCTCCAAAAAGAGGCGGGTAAGGATCTTCCTAAATGTGAAGTTGGCGCGTCCTTCCAGCCTGTTCAAGGGCTTGGCTGCTGTTACCACGCTTGCTGCTGCCATTTTGAGCTTTGGTGATGCTCAATACTGCCCTTGGGTGACGGCGCTACCCTTCTTCTGCTGCCGCTTCTGCCAGAAATCCGTCTGATAGAAAATGGACAGTAGACACTATCAGACAGGCAATTTGGAACAACTGAGCCCACCATTGGAAAATGCAGCTCAAATTCTTTCAGATCAACCCATAAAACAGATTTATCAACAGGGGATTTTGAAAGATATGCCCTCTTGAAAACAGGGTGTGTTTCTTCTCCTACTCCAACTCAGACCAGCCAGCTTGTAAACGGCGTTTCTCCTAAACGAATCAATGGAATGCAAATATTCTTGGGATTTAGGATAAGCTCAAGAAAAATACTACAATTCGCATGTGCCACTTTTTAAATTTGACAAAGAAACGAGAGAGTAATGGTCACCACAAGGCGACAGTCTTACTCATAGAGAAGAGTGTAGCCATGGCCTACCTCGTTTTCAACATAACTCTCAATCCGGCCGTTGGATTGTCACGATTATGAGCTTGTTGGAAAGCTTGTTTCACGAACTGAAAGATCAAGTGGTCGATTGTCAAATTTGGTCAAGGTTTGACCCTAACCCGTCATTCTCAAAGTGACGCCCAGTGCTGGCTGAATCTGGCAGAATCTGGCTTTGATAGCAAATGTTGGATCTGGAGGAGACAAGGAGTCTTGGAGCAGCGAGGATGTGGGACTGAAAGGGCATCGGTTGTGCTGAAGAATGGTTGTTGAATCACTCAAAATGATGGAGTACATATAGAGCTAGAGCTTGGGCAAGTCAGCCCTCTCACAAGCCACACCACTTAGCCATGGAGGCTAAGGCGCACACACTAGAGTCCACAATCTCACACAAGGGAGGAAACCAGCCTAACAATCAGGCTGACCAGTCCCAGATGACCTAGAGAGCTAGAGAATGCTCTCATGGCACACTCCTAGTGGTCACATCACCCACAAACCCATGGAGAATCGCCATGTGTCCATGGCTAGCACACAAGGATCTCACCTCACCTAAAAAGTAAGGAGAGGTACCTTTATCCTAGTCAGCACACTCTGACAAGGCAATCCTAAGACCAAGGACCTTTTTGGATATTTCTCCCATCAGGTCTTGACCCTGGACCTCTTGCCTTTTTCTTTTCTCAGGCTAAGGCATGGAGCCATCACCCATGGCCACCCAAACATCGACGGTCCATGACCCCCGAAACTTCGAAAATTCATATCTCCCAATCCGACCGTTGGATCGGCCTGAAAGTTAGACCGTGGATAATTTGCCACCTGATCTTTCCAATGGTGAAAACGGATCAACGATCGGAGCAGACATCGTGAAGTTTCCTGGAACTTGCTCCTGTGGACCTAAAACTGAGCCAGACGGCTCCTTTCCCAACACCTATGAGATAAGACTCTCCTTGGGATAGGAGATCTTGATGTCCTTGTTCTTGACAATCACGGCCTCTTCCTCTGTGAAGACGACCGTCATGTCGTGGTCCGTGATTTTGGACACTGACAAGAGGTTTGCCATAAAAGACGGCATGTAGACAACGTTCTCCGGCTTCAAGTCTTTTTCAGCACCGTTCATGTTGATGCTCATCAATTTATCTCCCTGGCCTTGTGCATGGACAAGGCTGCCATTGCCATACCTGAAGCGAAATTTAGTGTCCCCAATGGAGATGAACCCATCGTTCATCCTTGAAGAGTGGTGGTTCGTGCCAGAGTCAAGCCCGTAGACTCTACGCTTGAGCACTGCCGCTCACTTGGTTGCCGGCACGCTCTCAGCCATCATGTTGGTCAACTCCTTCTTACCCTTTGTTTTTCCCTCATATCTACCACCATGATCTCCATCTTCCTTCTTCGGAGCCCTGCACTCCCGTTCCGAGTGCCGAGGCTTGCCACAGTTATCGTACGTCCCAAGACGCTTTGAAATCTTCCCACCGCCACCATTGCCCTTTCGTCTATGGCCACCGCTTCCACTGCTATTTTGACCAAAAGAGGAGTTGTTGCCACGACCACCATACTGTGCAGCATAGGCTGAAATGTTAGCCTCACTACCGCTGCGACGCATGGTCTCGTTACGTACGTACTCAGACAGTTCCTCATATGTTAAATCCTCCTCCTTCCAACCGCAAAAAATGGTGATCAGAAATCCCCAGCTTTCAGGTACTGCCATGAGGAGGATCATGGCCTGCAAGTTGGTGTCGATTTCCCAGTTCATTTGGGTCACTTGCTGTAGTAGTCATTCAAACTGTAGTAGGAAGTCTGGAATGGACTCTCCCTCACTCACCCTCATCAAAATCAGCTTTTGAAGGATGAAGAGGCGATTGGCAAGAGCCGTTGATTGGTGTACACGTGCAAGCTTCTCATAAGCCTTTGATGCATGTGTGATACCTTGGAGGTGGACATGCAGTTACTCATACACTGATGTCACAAGAATCGCAAGTGCCATGTCGTTTTTGACACTCCATGCTTCATATCCAGCATCGGTTTTTGGAGGTTGAACCCCAAGGAGGAACATCTTCAACTAGCGACACATCCTCATGACAATCTCAAATTGCCATCTCCACAAGGGAAAACCACACCCTATGAACTTTGACATCCCACAATTGACCTGCTCGGGAGTAAGCGTCACAGGTGTCGTCATACTACTTCTCTGTTTCTCTGCTTCTCTACTTCTCTACTTCGTTGAGGCCAAAGTAGACTGATGTAGGCTGTTATTTACTACCAGTTTAGGTGGTGCAGATCTGTTATTTACTCCTTAGCCGTTGATCACATGTAAACAGAGAAGAACGTACACTAGCGAACCCAGAGTCGTGCCTCCAAGGGCAGAGCTTATCCTCGTTAGGATCCAAGGGTCATACCTCGAACGACAGAGCATATCCTTGGCCCTTGTTCGCTAAGTGCCAGCACCCGTTGTTGGAGCTGATGGAGCAGATGGAGCTGATGGAGCTGCTGGAGCTGATGCGTGCTGTAAGACAGAGAGGGCAAGAGAGTACGCAGAAGCGTGCCTTACAACTAGTCAGTGCGGGCCCCTAACCCTTTGTAAATATGCCTGAGGCGACGGTCTAGAAAACAGATTCCGACACAATGGTTCCCGCCGACCGCTCTTGGCATTGCAACTAAGAGGTGATATCACCCTCAGAGCCAAGATTCCACACTGAGTAGTTCATAGGGATCACTTCCTTGCACTGTGTCCTTAGCACCTAGTCACTTTCGTACGAGGAGCTAACTCCTGGGGCTTAGACCAACCAATGCTTCTTTAGTGTCTGCCTCTAGTGGAGAACTTTGTGAGGAGTCTCAAAGGTAAGAAATGTACTCAATGACATGCAACTGACAGGTTCTTTTAGTCCTAGAGTCAGCCTCTAGCCTAGGCGCGCAGTGACTCCTTAGATGAGCCACTTTGGGGGCAATTTGGATTGCGTCATCCCCCTTGCCTACGTGGCACTCACTATGACCACCAAGTGGCACCAGCCACCAGGATGGACATTGGAATGTTCTAAGATGCCTCTTTGAACCTTCTTGTCCCCTTTTTGGTCACAAAGAAAATTAGTCACTAGGCTAGGATTTCACCCTGTGACCTCTCGCTCCAGAGACTAACTCTGGATCATCTAAGCCACAAGGTGTTGTCCTAGGTAGTGTTTGCTGGCTATGCTATCCATTTTAGACCAAGGAGACTTGCTCCAAAGGAGCAGTGCATGCCTTGTCTATTGGGACCAGACTTAGGGGACTTACCCTAAGGGAGCAATGCATGCCTAGTCTGTCATATGCCTGTCCAAATGTCAGCGATGGACAAGGAGCATATCAGGTCAACAAGCAACAGTGGTCCAGAATAACAACAGTAGTGCCATGAATATTGGGAAAGGAGCCATCCGGCTCATTTTCAGGTCCACAGGAGCAAGTTCCAGGAAACTTCCAGATGCCTGCTCCGATCGTCAATCCGTCTTCACCATTGGAAAGATTAGGTGGCAAATTATCGACGGTCCAAGTTTCAGGCCGATCCAATAGTCGGACTGGGAGATATGAATTTTCGAAGTTTCAGGGGTCATGGAGCGCCGATGTCTGGGTGGCCATGGGCGATGGCTCCATGCCTTAGCCTGAGAAAAGAAAAAGGCAAGAGGTCCAGGGTCAAGACCTGATGGAAGAAATATAAAAAAAGGTCCTTGGTCTTAGGATTGCCTTGTCAGAGTGTGCTGACTAGGATAAAGGTACCTCTCCTTACTTTTTAGGTGAGGTGAGATCCTTGTGTGCTAGCCATGGACACATGGCGATTCTCCATGGGTTTGTGGGTGATGTGACCACCAGGAGTGTGCCATGAGAGCATTCTCTAGCTCTCTAGGTCGTGTGTAACTGGTCAGCCTGATTGCTAGGCTGATTTCCTCCCTTGTGTGAGATTGTGGACTCTAGTGTGTGAGCCTTAGCCTCCATGGCTAAGTGGTGTGGCTTGTGAGAGGGCTGACTTGCCCAAGCTCTAGCTCTATATGTACTCCATCATTTTGAGTGATTCAACAACCATTCTTCAGCACAAGTGATGCCCTTTCAGTCCCATATGCACGCTGCTCCAAGGCTCCCTCTCTCCTCCAGATCCAACATTTGCTATCAGAGCCAGATTCTGCTAGATTCAGCCAGCACAAGCCGTCACTTTGAGAGTGATGGGTTAGGGTCAAACCTTGATTAAATTTGATGATCGACCACTGGATCTTCACGTTCGCAAGACAATCTTTCTAACGAGCCCAAGATCGCAAAGATCCAACAGTCATATTGAGAGTTATGCTCAAAACGAGGTCGACCAGAGCAACACTCTTCTCTATGAGTAAGACTGTCGCCTTGTGATGACCATAACTCTCTTGTTCCTTTGTCAAATTTAAAACGTGGCACATGCGAATTGTAGTATTTTTCCTAAGCCTTCTATTGGTTCAAAAATATTTGCATTCCATCGATTCGTTCGAGAGAAACGCTGTTTACAAGCTGGCTGGTCTATGTTTGAGTAGGAGCAGAAGCACACCATGTTTTCAAGAGGGCATATCTTTTAAAATCCCTTGTCGATGACCCTGTTTTATGGGTTGATATGAAAGGTTTTGAGCTGCATTTTCCAGTGGTGGGCTCCGTTTTTCCAAATTCCTGGTCTGCTAGCATCTACAGTCTATTTTCTGTCAGACAAATTTCTGGCAGAAGCAGCAGCAGAAGCAGGGGTAGCGCCGCCACCCAAGGGCAGCGTTGAGCATCACCAAAGCTCAAAATGGCAGCATCAGGCGTGGTAACAACAGCCCAGACCTTGGAGAGGCTGGAAGGACGCGCCAACTTCACGTTTTGGAAGATCCGTACCCGCCTCCTTTTGGAGGAGAGGGGCTTGTGGGAGGTGGTGAGCGGCGACGAGTGCGCTCCGCCTCCACAGGCAAAAGGCATCACCGCAGCTGAGGTGGTGGTGGGGAAGACGCCGCAGAAAGGTGCAGCAGATGCAACTTCATCTACAGCTGCAGCGGCGGCATATGAGGAGTGGAAGAAGAAGGACAGGCAAGCCTACAGGTTGCTTGTCAACACCATCTCCAACACGCATCTTCAGTACGTCAGTGACAAGGCTATTACAAAGGAGGGGTGGAACACGTTGTGCAAGAAGTATGAGAGCAAGGATCCTGCATTCCTCATGCTTTTGGAGGAAAAGATAATGGCGTTGAAAATACAGGGTGGTGAAGGGATGGAGGCATACCTGGACAGGGCAAAGGAGCTGGCGAAGCAGCTAAGAGCGGCCGGCAACCCTGTGGAAGAGACGCGCTTCATCCTTCTCTTGCTGAGGGGACTCCCAACCAGCTACGACACGATGCGAGAGACGCTGGAGTGCCAGCCAACTCTCGACCTCGACTTCATTTGCACACACCTGGTGCAGGTGGAACTACGTCGCAATACCGCAAAACGCAATGGCAGCAACAGCAACAGTAAAGCAGCTTTCATGGCGATGGGCTCACGCAACCAGCAGTAGTAGTAGTCCGGGCAGCGGAGAGGCAAGAAAAAGGGCAAGTGCCGCTATTACCAGAAAGAGGGGCACTACAAGAAAGAGTGCTTCAAGTTCGAGAGGGACCAGAAGGAGCAGCAGCAGCAGCATCAAAAGCAGCAGCAGCAGCAAAAGTCACAACAACGTCAGCAGCACCAGCAGCAGCAGCAGCAGAACCAGACCGGTGTGCGCCATTTTGGCAACATGAACGTGGCCAAGGAGGTGCGCGACCGCCTCTTCATGGCAAAGTCTGACATGTCGCGGAAGGAGAAGGCGGATCTGGCGTGGTACAAAGACTCTGGGTGTACCAAGAGTGTGACGCACCACAAGGAGTGGTTTACGCAGTTGCTATCCATCCCTCCCTGTCCTATTGCTTTGGGTGATGATCGGGTGGTGTATACTGAAGGGATTGGGATTGTGGAGATGTGGTTGGAGACCCCGCGTGGCATTGAAGTGGGAGTCTTCCATGGCGTGCTGTACGTACCTAATCTTGCGTTCAATCTTCTCTGAGTGTCCTCTCTCACCAACATAGGACTGCGAGTTGTCTTTGACGACGACTATGGCTACATCCTCGACAAGGAAACAGGAGAGGAGTTGGCCACGTCGGTGAAGGAAGGCGACATGTACCGCCTGCTGGGGGCAACCAAGATCCCGCGTGAGGAGAGTCTTGCAGCAGTGGTGCAGGCAACAGATGGCGAGATCTGGCATGCGCGCTACGGCCACATCGGCATGCGTGCCTTGTAGCAGCTTCAAGCAAAGCAGATGGTGCGTGACCTGCCTACCATCTCTAACTTTGAGCAGCAGTTGTGCACCGGCTGTTTGGAGGGGAAGCAGTACCGGGAGGCGTTCTCTGGAGCAGGGGAGCGTGCGAAGGAGGTGTTGGAGGTGGTCCACACGGACTTGTGCGGACCGATGCAGACCCAGAGCTTTGGAGGCTCTAGGTATTTCCTGACCTTCATTGATGATTTCAGCTGTTATACTGCTGTGTACTATCTTCCTTCCAAGGACCAATGCTTTGAAAGGTTCAAGGAGTTCAAGGCCATGGTGGAAAACCAGACTGGCAAGAGGATCAAGGCGCTGCGCAGTGATCGCGGTGGAGAGTACCTGAGCAAGGAATTCCAGGACTACCTCGCAGCAGCTGGCATTAAGGCGCAACGTACCGTGTCGTACTCGTCGCAGCAGAACGGTGTAGCAAAACGCGCCAACCGTACCATTGTGGAGTTGGCGCGCTCCATGCTGCACGCGGCTCGGCTGACCTACGACTTCTGGGCTGAAGCAGTGAGGACTGCAGTCTACATCAAGAACCGCAGTCCAACTAAGGCGCTGGAGCAGATGACGCCGTACGAGGCGTGGTTCGGAAAAAAACTGAGCGTGGGTCATCTCCGAGCATTTGGCAGCCTGGCGCACATGCACGTGCCCAAGGAGAAGCGGCAGAAATGGGACGCAAAGAGTGCACAGATGCTGATGATTGGCTACGACGTGGCAAGCAAGGCCTATCGCCTCTACGAGAGGGATATAGGCCACGTCATCATCTCCAGGGATGTCGTCTTCAATGAGAGCAACGTCATCGGCACCAACATTGTCTGTGAAGAGGCAGTAGAACCAGCAGCTGACGAGACAGTGGGAGCAGAAATCCTTCCTGATCCTCTCTCTCCCGATCCTTCCTCTACTGTGAAAGTGGGAGAATCACTCTACTCTCCCATGTCTGATGCAACAGATACAGCACCCTCACCTGCAGAAGCAGAGGAGGAAGATGTAGCACCACCAGCAGCAGCAGTTGTGCCAGTACCACCGCACCAGCCGCCTTAGGGTGCGTTACCATCCTGGTGAGCGTGGCCATTTGTGGATGCTGCAAAATCAGAACAGATGAATATCGCAGTTGAAGCAGATTCAGATGAGCCAATGTCATACAAGGAGGCCATGGCTACACCGGATGCAGCAGATTGGGCGCAAGCCGTACACCAAGAGATAAGTCACAGCTAGACAACGGCATGTGGGAACTGACTGAGCGTCCACCTGGACGTAAGGTGATCAAGTGCAAGTGGGTGTTCAAGAAGAAGCGGGGAGCAGATGGTAACATGGAAAAGTACAAGGCGAGGTTGGTCGCCAAGGGCTACTCGCAGCAGAAGGGCATCGACTACACAGAAACTTTTGCCCCTGTTGTAAAGTTTGCCTCTGTGCGCACGCTCCTCTCTTATGCAGCAGGTGAGGACTTCGAGGCTCACCACATGGATGTCAAGACGGCATTCTTGAATGGGGACTTGGAGGAGGAGATCTACATGGAGCAGCCGGAGGGGTTCGTCATGGATGGCCAGGAGCACCTGGTTTGCAAGCTGCAGAAGTCGCTGTACGGCCTCAAGCAAGCGTCGCGTGCTTGGAACCAAAAGTTGGATTCGGCGTTGCAGTGCATGGGGTTTGAGCGCAGCGAGTGTGACTACAGCGTGTATCACTGGCAGCATGAGCATTGTTTGGAAAGGAGCCATCCAGCTCAGTTTCAGGTCCACAGGAGCAAGTTCCAGGAGACTTCCAGATGCCTTCTCCGATCGTCAATCCGTCTTCACCGTTACAAAGATCAGGTGGCAAATTATACACAGTCCAAGTTTCAGGCCGATCCAACACTCGGATTGAGAGATATGAATTTTCGAAGTTTCAGGGGTCATGGTCCGCCGATGTCTGGGTGGCCATGGGTGATGGCTCCATGCCTTAGCCTGAGAAAAGAAAAAAGGCAAGAGGTCCAGGGTCAAGACCTGATGGGAGAAATATCCAAAAAGGTCATTGGTCTTAGGATTCCCTTGTCAGAGTGTGCTGACTAGGATAAAGGTACCTCTCCTTACTTTTTAGGTGATGTGAGATCCTTGTGTTCTAGCCATGGATACATGGCGATTCTCCATGGGTTTGTGGGTGATGTGACCACTAGGAGTGTGCCATGAGAGCATTCTCTAGCTCTCTAGGTCGTGTGTGACTGGTCAGCCTGATTGTTAGGCTGATTTCCTCCCTTGTGTGAGATTGTGGACTCTAGTGTGTGAGCCTTAGCCTCCATGGCTAAGTGGTGTGGCTTGTGAGAGGGCTCACTTGCCCAAGATCTAGCTCTATATGTACTCCATCATTTTGAGTGATTCAACAACCATTCTTCAGCACAAGTGATGCCCTTTCAGTCCCACATGCTCGCTGCTCCAAGGCTCCCTCTCTTCTCGCGATCCAACATTTGATATCAGAGCCAGATTCTGCCAGATTCAACCAGCACAGGCCGTCACTTTGAGAGTGACGGGTTAGGGTCGAATCTTGACCAAAATTGACGATGGACCACTGGATCTTCGCAAGACAAGCTTTCCAACGAGCCCAAGATCGCGACGATCCAACACATGGATTGAGAGTTATGTTGAAAACGAGGTCAGCCAGGGCTACACTTTTCTCTATGAGTAAGACTGTCGCCTTGTGATGACCATAACTCTCTCGTTTCTTTGTCAAATTTAAACTGTGACATATGCGAATTGTATTATTTTTCCTAAGCTTTCCATTGGTGCAAAAATATTTGCATCCCATTGATTCGTTTGGGAGAAACGCCGTTTACAAGCTAGCTGGTGTGAGTTGGAGTAGGAGAAGAAGCACACCCTGTTTTCAAGAGGGCATATCTTTCAAAATCCCCTATTGATGACCCTGTTTTATGGGTCTATCTGAAAGGTTTTGAGCTGAATTTTTCAGTGGTGGGCTCAGAATTTCCAAGTTCCCTGTCTGCTAGCATCTACAGTCCATTTTCTGTCAGATAGATTTCTGGCAGAAGCAGCAGCAGAAGCAGGGGTAGCGCCGCCATCCAAGGGCAGCGTTGAGCATCACCAAAGCTCAAAATGGCAGCAGCAGGTGTGGTAACATCAGCCCAGGCCTTGGAGAGGCTGGAAGGACGCGCTTACTTCACGTTTTGGAAGATTCGTACCCGCCTCCTTTTGGAGGAGAGGGGCTTGTGGGAGGTGGTGAGCGGCGACGAGCGTGCTCCGCCTCTACAGGCAAAAGGCATCACCGCAACTGAGGTGGTGGCGGGGAAGACGCCGCAGAAAGGTGCAGCACATGCAAGTTCATCTAGAACTGCAGCGGCTGTGTATGAGGAGTGGAAGAAGAAGGACAGGCAGGCCTACAGGTTGCTTGTGAACACCATCTCCAACCCGCATCTTCAGTACGTGAGTGACAAGGCTACTACAAAGGAGGGGTGGGACACGTTGTGCAAAAAGTATGAGAGCAAGGATCCTGCATTCCTCATGCTTTTGGAGGAAAAGATGATGGCGCTGAAAATGCAGGGTGGTGAAGGGATGGAGGCGTACCTGGACAGGGCAAAGGAGTTGGCAAAGCAGTAGAGAGCGGCCGGCAACCCCGTGGAAGAGACGCGCTTCATCCTCCTCTTGCTGAGGGGACTCCCAACCAGCTTCGACACGGTGCGAGAGACACTAGAGTGCCAGCCAACTCTCGACCTCGACTTCATCGGCACACACCTGGTGTAGGTGAAACTGCGTTGCAATGCCGTAAAACGCAATAATGACAACAGTAGTAGTGAAGCAGCTTTCATTGCGATGGGCTCACGCAACCAGCAGCAGCACCAATCCGGGCAGCAGAGAGGCAAGAAGAAGGGCAAGTGCCATTATTGCCAGAAAGAGGGGCTCTACAAGAAAGAGTGCTTCAAGTTCAAGAGGGACCAGAAGGAGCAACAGCAGCAGCAGCAAAAGTAGTAATCTCCACAACAACAGCAGCAGCAGTCACAGCAACGTTAGCAGCACCAGCAGCAGCAACAGCAAAACAAGACCGGCGTGCGCCATTTTGGCAACATGAACGTGGCCAAAGATGTGTGCGACTGCCTCTTCATGGCGAAGTCTGATATGTCGCAGAAGGAGAAGGCAGATCTGGCATGGTATAAAGACTCTGGGTGTACCAAGAGTCTGATGCACCACAAGGAGTGGTTTACGCAGTTGCTGTCCATCCCTCCCTGTCCTATCGCTTTGGGTGATGATCGGGTGGTGTATGCTGAAGGGATTGGGATTGTGGAGATGTGGTTGGAGACCCCGCGTGGCATTGAAGTGGGAGTGTTCCATGGCGTGATGTACGTACCTAATTCGGCATTCAATCTTCTCTCAATGTCCTCTCTCACCAACACAGGACTGCGAGTCGTCTTTGACGACGACTATGGCTACATCCTCCACAAGGAAACAGGAAAGGAGTTGGCCAGGTCAGTGAAGGAAGGCGACATGTACTGCCTGCTCGGGGCAACCAAGATCCCGCGTGAGCAGAGTCTTGCAGTAGTGGCGCAGGCAACAGATGGCAAGATCTGGCATGCGCGATATGGCCACATCGGCATGCGCGCCTTGCAGCAGCTTCAAGCAAAGCAGATGGTGCGTGACCTGCCTACCATCTCTAACTTTGAGCAGCAGTTGTGCATCGGCTGTTTGGAGGGGAAGCAGCACCGGGAGGCGTTCTTTGGAGCAGGGGAGCATGTGAAGGAGGTGTTGGAGCTGGTCCACACGGACTTGTGCGGACCGATGCAGACTCAGAGCTTTGGAGGCTCTAGGTATTTCTTGACCTTCATTGATAATTTCAGCCGTTACACTGCTGTGCAGTTCCTTCCAATGAGTAATGTTTTGACAGGTTCAAGGATTTCAAGGCCATGGTGGAGAACAAGACTGGCAAGAAGATCAAGGTGCTGCTTAGCGATCGTGGTGAAGAGTACCTGAGCAAGGAGTTCCAGGACTACCTCGCAGCAGCTGGCATCAAGGCGCAGCGTATTGCACCGTACTCGCCGCAGCAGAACGGTGTAGCAGAACGCGCCAACCGTACCATTGTGGAGTCGGCGCGCTCCATGCTGCACGCGGCCTGGCTGACCTACGATTTCTGGGCTAAAGCAGTGAGCACTGCGGTCTACATCAAGAACCGCAGTCCAACTAAGGTATTGGAGCAGATGACGCCGTACGAGGCTTGGTTTGGCAAGAAACCGAGCGTGGGTCATCTCTGAGCATTTAGCAGCCTGGCGCACATGCACGTGTCCAAGGAGAAGCAAAAGAAATGGGATGCAAAGAGTGCGCAGATGCTAATGATTGGCTACGACGTGGCAAGCAAGGCCTATTGCCTCTACGAGAGGGATACAGGCCACGTCAACATCTCCAGGGATGTCTTCTTCAACAAGAGCAACGTCATCGGCACCAACATTATCTGTGAAGAGGCAGCAGAACGAGCAGCTGACGGGACAGTGGGAGCAGAAATCCTTCCTGACCCACTCTCTCCCGATCCTTCCTCTACTGTGACAGTGGGAGAATCACTCTAATCTCCCATGTCTTATGCAACAGATATAGCAGCCTCACCGGTAGAAGCAGAGGAGGGAGATGTAGCACCACCACCAGCAGCAGTTGTGCCAGCAGCACCGCGCCAGCCGCCTGCTAAAGCTCTAGCACCAGGTCGCAGGTATCCTCTTAGGGTGCGTTATAAGCCTGGTGAGCGCGGCCATTTCTGGATGCTGCAGAAACCAGAACAGATGAATTTCGCGGTTGCAGGAGATTCAGATGAGCCCACGTCATACAAGGAGGCCATGGCTGCACCGGATGCAGCAGATTGGGTGCAGCAAGAGATATAGTCGCAGCTGGACAACGGCACGTGGGAGCTGACTGAGCGTCCACCTGGACGTAAAGTGATCAAGTGCAAGTGGGTGTTCAAGAAGAAGCGGGGAGCAGATGGTAACCTGGAAAAGTACAAGTTGAGGCTGGTCGCCAAGGGCTACTTGCAGCAGGAGGGCATCAACTACACAGAAACTTTTGCCCCTATTGCAAAGTTTGCCTCTGTGTGCATGCTCCTCTCTTATGCAACAGCTGAAGACTTCGAGGTTCACCACATGGATGTCAAGACGACATTCTTGAATGGTGACTTGGACGAGGAGATCTACATGGAGCAGCCGGAGGGGTTCGTCATGGATGGCCAAGAGCACCTGGTTTGCAAGCTGCAGGAGTCGCTGTACGGCCTCAAGCAAGCGTCGCGTGCTTGGAACCAGAAGTTGGATGCGGCGTTGCAGTGCATGGGGTTTGAGCGCAGCGAGAGTGACAACAACGTGTATCACTGGCAGCATGAGCATGAGATCCTCATCATCATTATCTATGTAGATGACATGCTCCTCTTTTCCAACAGTAGTCTGCACTACAGGAGTTCAAGGAGGCAATTTAGGAGCGCTTCCAGATGTCTGATCTTGGGGAGGCGTCATACTTCCTCGGCATCTAGATCATGCGTTCTAGATCACGCTCTCTCTCGCTACAGCACAGTCGCTACATCAAGGACGTCCTACAGTAGATCAGCATGGCAGAGGCCAAATCCATCGGCACGCCGCTGGAGACGCGGCAGTACCTCGTGAGCTTCAGTGGAGAAGCAGATGTAGCTAAGCGGCAGAAGTACCAGAGCGCCGTCGGCAGTCACATGTACCTGATGTGGCAACCAAGCCGGACCTCGCACAGGCTGTGAGCGCTGTGAGCCAGCACATGGCGAATCCTGGACCTGAGCACCAGAAGGCATTGAAGCGGATCTTCCGCTACCTTGCTGGAATCATCAACATGGACATCACTTACAACGGCAACGACAACAACATTATCGGCTATACATACGCAGATTGGGCTTCAAACCCTTTGGACCGCAAGTCCATCTCTGGACATGTGTTTCTCATGAATGGAGGTGCCATCAGCTGGTACAGCAAGCGACAAGTGGTCGTGGCCACCTGGAGCACAGAAGCTGAGTACGTCTCTCTCAGTTTTGGAGCCAAGGAAGCAGTTTGGCTCCAGCGTCTCATGGCGGAGATGAGTGGGAGTGCAGTAGTTCCAGTTCCTGTGCGCGTCGACAACGAGAGCGCAATCACACTCGCCAAGAATCCTGAGCACCATGCACGCACCAAGGACATTGACATCGCATATCACTTCATCAGGCACATGGTGCAGGAGGGTGCTATCAAGCTGGAGTTTACTCCAACCAGCAGGCAGGTCGCTGATTTCTGCACCAAGCCAGTGACCCGTGAGAAGCAGTAGTTCTGCATGATGGCATGTGGACTCAGCCCACTCTGACTGCTGCAAAGTGGGAGATTGTTGGGAAAGGAGCCATTCGGCTCAGTTTCAGGTCCACAGGAGCAAGTTCCAGGAAACTTCCAGATGCTTGCTTCGATCGTCAATCCGTCTTCACCTCTACAAATATCAGGTGGAAAATTATACACAGTCCAAGTTTCAGGCCGATCCAACAGTCGGATTAAGAGATATGAATTCTCGAAGTTTCAGGGGTCATGGTCCGCCGATGTCTGGGTGGCCATGGCCGATGGCTCCATGCCTTAGCCTGAGAAAAGAAAAAAGGCAAGAGGTCCAGGGTCAAGACCTGATGGGAGAAATATCCAAAAAGGTCCTTGGTCTTAGGATTGCCTTGTCATAGTGTGCTGGCTAGGATAAAGGTACCTCTCCTTACTTTTTAAGTGAGGTGAGATCCTTGTGTGCTAGTCATGGACACATGGCGATTCTCCATGGGTTTGTTGGTGATGTGACCACTAGGAGTGTGCCATGAGAGCATTCTCTAGCTCTATAGGTCGTGTGGGACTGGTCAGCCTGATTCTTAGGCTGATTTCCTCCCTTGTGTGAGATTGTGGACTCTAGTGTGTGAGCCTTAGCCTCCATGGCTAAGTGGTGTGGCTTGTGAGAGGGCTGACTTCCCAAGCTCTAGCTCTATATGTACTCCATCATTTTGAGTGATTCAACAACCATTCTTCAGCACAAGTGATTCCCTTTCAGGCCCACATGCTCGCTGCTCCAAGGCTCCCTCTCTCCTCCAGATCCAACAAGCATGAGATCCTCATCATCATTGTCTATGTGGAAGACATGCTCCTCCTTTCCAACAGCATGTCTGCACTGCAGGAGTTGGAGGCAATACAGGAGTGCTTCCAGATGTCTGATCTCGGGGAGGCGTCATACTTCCTCGGCATCCAGATCATGCGTGACCGCAAATCACGCTCTCTCTTGCTACAGCAGAGTCGCTACATCAAGGACATCCTGCAGCGGTTCGGCATGGCACAGGCCAAACCCATCGGCACGCCGCTGGAGACGCGGCAGTACCTCGTGAGCTTCAGTGGGGAAGCAGATGTAGCTGAGGGGCAGAAGTACCAGAGCGCCGTCGGCAGTCTTATGTACCTGATGGTGGCAACCAGGCCGGATCTTGCACAGGCTGTGAGCGCTGTGAGCCAGCACATGGCAAATCCCGGACCGGAGCACTTGAAGGCAGTGAAGCGGATCTTCCGCTACCTTGCTGGAACCATCAACATCGGCATCACCTACAACGGCAACGACAACAACATCATCGGCTATACAGACACAGATTGGGCTTAAAACCCTGAGGACCACAAGTCCATCTCTTGACATGTGTTTCTCATGAATGGAGGTGCCATCAGCTGGTGTAGCAAGCGACAGGTGGTCGTGGCCACCTCGAGCACATAAGCTGAGTACGTCTCTCTCAGCTTTGGAGCCAAGGAAGCAGTTTGGCTCCAACGTCTCATGGCGGAGATGAGTGGGAGTGCAGTAGTTCTAGTTCCTGTGCGCGTCAACAACCAAAGCGCAATCGCACTCGCCAAGAATCGTGAGCACCATGCACGCACCAAGCACATTAACATCGCATATCACTTCATCAGGCACGTGGTGCAGGAGGGTGCTATCAAGCTGGAGTTTACTCCAACCAGCAGGCAGGTCGGTGATTTCTGCACCAAGCCAGTGACCCGTGAGAAGCAGCAGTTCTGCATGAAGGCATGTGTACTCAGCCGACTCTGATTGCGGCAAAGTGGGAGATTGTTGGGAAAGGAGCCATCCGGCTCAGTTTTAGCTCCACAGGAGCAAGTTCCAGGAAATTTCCAGATGCTTGCTTTGATCGTCAATCCGTCTTCACTATTACAAAGATCAGCTGGCAAAATATCTACGGTCCAAGTTTCGGGCCGATCCAACGGTCGGATTGGGAGATATGAATTTTCGAAGTTTCAGGGGTCATGGAACGCCGGTGTCTGGGTGGCCATGGGCGATCGCTCCATGCCTTAGCCTGAGAAAAGAAAAAGGCAAGAGGTCCAGGGTCAAGACCTGATGGGAGAAATATCCAAAAAGGTCCTAGGTCTTAGGATTGCGTTGTCAGAGTGTGCTGACTAGGATAAAGGTACCTCTCCTTACTTTTTAGGTGAGGTGAGATCCTTGTGTGCTAGCCATGGACACATGGCGATTCTCCATGGGTTTGTGGGT